>CAUYRH010032012.1:0-29648 GCA_963574655.1 Perodicticus potto
CAGCTACTTGGGAGGCAGAGGCAGGAGACTTGCTTGAGCCCAGGAATTGGAGGTTGCTGTGAGCTGTGATGCCATGGCACTCTATCCAGGGTGACAGCTTGAGGCTCTGTCTCAAAAAAAAAAAAAAAAAAAGAAAGAAAAGAAAAGAAGGAGAAAGCAAAGAAAAAGGAGGAGGCTTAAATGAAGGAATAAACAAAGACAAAGAATAGAGATAAACAATTCCTAAAAAGTTTACAAATCTGTTCTTTTTCCAGAAAATAATTCTTAGAGATTTAAACTGTAAAAGAAAAGAGATGTAAGGCAATACATACAATTTTTATTTGGGTTAAAAAGAAGAGATTTCATGTTCAAACTGATCTCAGAACCATGATAATCACATTTTTGTGGGGCTTGTTGTAAAGTCCCCAACAGTTAGTGCAATGCTCCCTTAGTCTACCTCCCATATTTGAATGAGTGACCTCAATCCTTCAGTCACATCACAGTCACCAACTCATTCCCAACTCACGAACCCCATAAACGTCCCTGTAAATCAATGGATTGATGTCCTTCCCTCTGGATTTGATCAGATTGGATTCACTGATCCATCTTTATGAACACTGTTTGCCCACTGCACACATCTGGGAAAAGGGTCCTCCATACATGCCCATCTCTGTGCTTACTCTGTTTGTCCTGTAAGAGCAGGAGCCCACAGCTTTGCTGACAACACCCAACTCTAGCTCATGGGATCCGTGGCCTTGAACCTTAAGTAGACCCTTCATCTGGTTAGCAGTGCTGCAACACTTCCCATTACGCTTGCTTTTTCTCTTTTCCAAAAGATTTTTTCCACGCCTCTTGCTCTCTCCTCAAAATACTAACCATCTCTCTTTTCCTTATTCTCAAATGATAACTTTGCCTCATATTTTATTAAGAAAAAAAAAAGTGATCAGACTCAAACCCCCTTACCTTCCCCTTACGGCATCTGTTAACTCATCGGAATCTACCCTGTATCCTCGGCCTTTCCTCTTTTTCCATAGATAACTCAGTACTAAAGATTTCTCGCACACCTTCTCACTTATTCTCTGGGTCTCATCTCTTTTCAACTTATCAAAACTTTACTTCTGAAATGAGTTTCTTCCTTTCTCCTATTACCAACTTTCCTTCTATTCTGAAAACAGAGAAGTAGAATCAAGAACGTCTTATTTATAATATCATCCACTGACTTAATATTATCTTTAGATATCATTTCATTTCTACTCCTTTTCATTAGGAAAAGAAAAAGAACTTATTGAAATGGTTGGTTACCTGTGGCTATTGTCTTTAATTCCTGTTATCAGTCAGGTTCACCCAGGGAAGGGGAACTGGTAATCTCTGTGCTAGGGGCATGTGTTCGTTGCAGGAATTGGCTCACTCAGTTAGGAAAACTGTCTCTGCAAGGCTGCTGTCTCCGTATCTGTGCTGGAACAGGAAATCCTCGGAGCAGTCAGTCCGGAGGGGAGGTGGCCAATAGGCTAGAACTCATAAGGGGGAGACGGACATACTAAAATCTAAGTGGTTTCCTGTTGCCTCTGTTTGGGGTGACAGGGATAACTACAGAAACTGGGGCCTCTGTCACAAAGCCAAACATCTACAGCTGGTCAGACAAAACTGACCAGAGCGATTACAGGACCCGTTGCTTCTTCACAGCAAAGAGGTGAGTCAGCAGGTGTCTGAGCTATGAACCGACACTGCTTGTATGCTGCCTTTCAGAACTTCCAAGAATTTCCTTTGCTGTTTATTTGAATGGAAACATGCAACAAAAGAAATTCTGAGAAATACTAATTTCCCAGAAATTATTACAAATGAGGTTGACACATTGCGAAGCCATCATAATTCCCAATCCACATTCCGTTGGCTTCTCAACTAGCACTATGGGTTTCTGTTCTTATTCTGTAGACCTCACAAAGTTTTTGTGATTATTGATTTCTGTAACTAAATTGTAACTGAAATTTTGGAGGGGGTCTGGAGATTAGGTTCATTTCTGATATTGGTAAACCATGTATGTTTATACATACTCATGTATGTGTCATACACACCCACACACATATATTTACGTATGGAAGGAGAAATGGGTCCTTATGGAATATTCAGCCAGTGGAGGTAGAATTACAATTGTCATCCTAGATAAACTGAGAAGCATTGTGGGCCTTTTATCATATTCCCAGAAATATACCAGAAGGACCCATAAGCACATTCTAGAAATGCAATACAATCAATATATCATACTTCCATGTTCGAATTCAAATAGTGGAATTATTCCTAATAGACAACCGTTTGTGTCTGCAGCCAGAGTCATATATCTTCCTACAGTCACAACAAAGACAAGTCGAGGCCAAAATTGCTATTCAGATATTGCTAGCAGTTGGTTTCTTAGATGATATTTCATAATGAGATGAGAAAAATAATAAATATTGAGAGGAAGAGGTAAATTGAATTTGTCCATGGAGGTCTGCATAAAGGAATTATAATTACAAAGGATTATCTTTTATTTAATTTTTTTCTTTCTTTTCTTTTCTTTTCTTTTTTTGGGGGGTGGGGGATGGAGTTTCACTCCATCACCCTGGGCAGAGTGCCGTGATGTCATCGCTCACAGCAAACTTAAACTCCTGGGCTAATATGAGATCCACTTGCCTGGGCTAACGCGATCTACTTTCCTCCCAGCTACTCCTCCCGAGTGGCTGAGACTACAGGCACCACCATAATGTCCATTTTTCTATTTTTAGTAGAGATGGGGGTTTTGCCCTTGCTCAAGCTGGTCTTGAACTCCTGAGCTCAAGGGATCCATCCTCCTCAGCCTCCTGGAGGGCGAAGGTTACAGGCGTGAGCCAACACACCCGCCAAGGATTGTCTTTTAAATGAAGGGAATGAAAATCTAACAATTTCTCCATTAAACATTATTTAACTAAGAGTGTGTAAAATAGATGACTCATATTATTTCTTCTTAAATAAGTGTCTCAATTTTATATTCTTGTGAGTTATTTGAATTTGGGAAAAATACATTAATTTTAAATTAAAAAAATAATCAATTCTATTTCTAGAACTATATAGTTCATGGGGAAAAGTAACAAAAACCAAATATGAATAATATTAAATTTTTTTGTGTGTGGTTTCTGTAAGTACTTGCAATGGGTTATAATGCAGTCAATAAAAATACAATACATATTATTGACACCAATCTGGGAAGATATGGACAAATAAATACAGCATTTTCTTATCTTCACATCAAAAGTATGTGCGTGACTTGAATGTACTATGAACTAAGGTTTTAATAGAAGTGTTAGGAATATCAGCGATAGTAACCCATGAGAAGTTAAATTGATGGCTAGATTATAATATCTTGATTACCTAATTCATAATACAAACTTCATTTCTCATAATAATTTGTGCATTAAACATGGAATGAATAATACAATGTCTGAACTTGTTAAAAAGCTTAGAGTTCTTTGAGAAACATCTTGACCTGTGTTTCTCACCTGGGTCAGACTTACACGGACCTTTGTCACCAAAGACCCTATGTGTAAACCAAGAAGTACATTACTTGGACCACAAGGGAAAGCTGTCCTCTTCAAAGAGTTTGGTGGCACCGTACTGCACAGCTTGGACGTCACATGGGCTCCAGATTCAGTAAGTTGCCAACTGGAATTTCCTTTCAGTTTCTCCCCCATTCTCACCATCACCTGACGTGAGCACCTGTGGTGAGGAGGAAGGAGGCTGAGCTGAGGGTGAAGGTCAAGTGCGTGCTGTGTGCAGAGGGCACCTGCGGTCAGCAGGTCAGCGGTTTGAGGGGGTGGCCTGTAGAGCTCACAGCACGGTAGTGTAAAACTACACGCACTTATTGCCTTACAATAAGACAATACTTGTCTTGGGCTGGATTCCAGGTGCAGCTCAGTCGAATCTTTTACTCAGGACCTCAGGGGGCTTCCATCAATCAAAGTATTGGGTCTGCTCCATTTCTTTCTAAATTTCAGGTCCTTCTTCCAAGTTCCTGAGGCTATTGGCAAAATTCAGTTTCTTTGAGCTGTTGGGCTGAGGCTCTCGTTTTCTTGATGACCGTCATGTGTGGGCCAGTCTCTGTTTCCCAAGGCCACTTGCAGCTCTTACCAAATGACCCTCTGGTCTTTACATATTGTGGTACCTTAATTTTCCAAAGTTAGCAGAAAAATGGTCCCCGCAATTCTGCAAAGACGGAGGCTTATACAGTGCAATGAAACCACGGGAGTCCCTAGCCCACCCCCTTTGCCATGTTTCAGATCTCTTGGTGTCTCATTTTAGCCTCTAGTGCTGGATAGATTGGATATTGGCCTAAGAGAGGGTTATTTAGAGATTTTAATAACTCCAAAGATACTATAGTTTCTCTTTTGTTGTTGTTGTTGTTTGTTGGTTTTAACCTGTGAAAGAGCATTCTGACGAACAGATAAAAAGACTCTAGTAGAGTGATGAGTTAATTTTGTTCTGGAAGTGATCGCCCTGCATTTATGTACCAGTTCACACCAATTGGAAATTGTCTTAAAATGCAAGCATTTCTGCTCAATGATAAGAAAGGATTTAAGTTTTATAATTATTGTGGTATTTTCTGTCTTGTGTTAATAATCATATTGTGAGATAACACTTACTGAATGCCTTCTCTAGAACAAGCCCTGTACCAGGCATTCGTACAACCTGGACGTCTGTATCAGCACACAGATCAAACAAAGGGTCTTGGTAAAATGTCTTTCATTACTAAGTAATGCTTAGTAAAATGTCTTTCATTACTAAGACAGAAACTGCAAAACCGTCATTCAAAAACTGGCCTTTCTTACTTTCAGTTCAATTCTAAAATTTTTTTCATGCCTCACTGTGACATCATAGGAAATGTGTATTTTGTAATTCCCTGAGTAACACAGCACGGAAAGGCCTACCGAGGGCTTCTGAAGCTCCCAGAATTTCCTGGGCAGGACCATTTTGATTCCGATGATGTTGCTTCTCAACAGGGCGGGGTCTCACCACCAGAAAGATCAAGCTGTGGTTAGCAGCTTGGCCTTCCCACGTCAGGGTAAAACAACTTCAGAATATCAATATAACAAAAGGACAGGCTTCAGTGAGATTCAACTTGGCAATATGTATTTCATTATTAGTTAGGTAGCCTCATTGTAAATGTGATAAATTATGCAGTTTAAGCTCAACACATTACCCGGACTTTAACATAATTTTTATTTCATTTCATGTCATTTCATTTTATCATTTTTTGAGGCAGTGTCTCATTCTGTCAGCCAGGGTAGAGTGCCATGGCATCAACCTAGCTTACAGCAACCTCAAACTCCTGGGTTCAAGAGATCCTCTTGCCTCAGCCTCCCAAGTAGCTGGGATGACAGGTGCTCGCTACCATGCCCAGCTAGTTTTTCTATTCTTCCTAGAGACAGGGTCTAACTTTGCTTAGGCTGATCTTGAACTCCTGAGCTCAAGTGATCCTCTCCCCTTGGCCTCCCAAAGTGCTGGGGTTACAGGGGTGAGCCACCATGCAGGCCATAATGTTTTCTATTGAAGTAAAGGTATTACTGATTTAACCTGTGCAGTTTCCTCTGTGAATGTTTCTTTAGCAATCCAAGATATCTCCAAGTTAGTTCAGTAATGCAAATGGTTGTGACAACTTGGGAATTCATAACCTTAGGGGAACAGGGAAGGGGGGACAATATTCCTTTGTTGAGAATACTGACTTTAGAATTGGAACAATGTGACTTCAAGCCCCAGGTCCAACATTTAGTATGTGTGCAATGTTGAAAAATAACCTATTTTTCCTATTTGTATATCTCTGGGTTGCAAAGCATCTGGAACAGTGTTTCGCATGTAGCAGATACTCTATAACTAGCAACTACAGGAATATATTATTGGATTAGTTAACAGGTAATGAAAAGTAAATTGAGCTAGATAATTTTCACTCTTCTCTCAGGCATGCTAAGACATCCCCATAAATATCACCATTCCCCTGGCCACTCTGTCAGGATATCTTATAACAGCATTCCAAAATTACCTTTGTATGATTACAGCACATTTGCAATCCTTCATCTACTTATTTTTAAAATGCTTAATGAATAGTTACTCTAGGCCAGGCATTTTTCTAGATTTTGTGGATGGAGATAAGACTAAATCATTAGAACTTTATGCTCCTTGACTCTTTTCTGTCTCTAAGGAGGTAGAATTTTACAGAATAAGGCATCAGCTTCTCTTGCCCTGTACTTCTGCTGGGGCTGGCCAATGAGGAGTATCAGCTGCTCACCAGCGGAAACAGAGCAAGTTTATTTTGCTAGCTACCTTCCCGCTGAACGTAACGTAGCTGCTTCCAGGCAACTGCTTCTACATTATTCTTGCAGACTTCTGCCTGGTGACAGGTCCCACTGTGTTTCACTGCCCTGCATTCAGCACCACACTTTTTTATTTTTATTTTTTGAGACAGAGTCTCAAGCTGTCACCATGGGTAGAGTGCTGTTGCATCACAGCTCGCAACAACCCCAAACTCTTGGGCTTAAGCGATTCTCTTGCCTCAGCCTCCCAAGTAGCTGGGACTATAGGCTCCTGCCACAACACCCAGCTGTTTTTTTGTTGCAGTTGTCATTGTTGTTTAGCTGGCCTGGGCTGGGCTCGAACCCTCCAGTCCCAGTGTATAGCTGGCGCTGTAACCACTGAGCTATGGGTGCTGCCCATGACCACACTTTTTATATGGCCCCCACACAACCTGTTAGAGTGAGCCATGTGTTTCTGGGGTGTGCACTCTTCAAACCCGAGAGGTGTATTTTCTTCTCTGACATGAGTTCACTCTTGCTTAGGGCTCTGCGGGCACCTGGGACCCAGTGCATCCGAGGAGTGACCGCTACAGACAGAGCTGTGAGCGATGACCTGGGCAACACCAAGGACAGACAGATGCTTTATTCACCTTCTATTTCCACGGTGCCTTGTGTCTGTAAAGCTTATGTGCTAAGACAGTTCTGTGAACCTGTGCGCCTCACACGTACCTTGCTTTTCCTTCCTAATGAACTTTCTATCTCCAGTTCCTCAGTTCCATTAAAGATAGCACATTTCCTGGGCATTCAGACAGGATGTGTCACAGAAGCTTTTAAGAACATTCCTGTATAAATAGGAGCATTCATTCGTTATTTTTTTTAAACGACTAATGAACAATCCCTATGTGCTCGGCAACTTTCTAGTTCCTTGGATATAACTTAGAAACAAACATGAGGGTAAACCCTGGTAGAAAATTAAGCAAGTTACCAAATGCATGGATAAGATAGTTTTATACACATATTATTGTGTTAGTCAGAAGGGAAACAGCGACGTCAGAGAGAAAATTGTGATAAATGCCATGCAATATTTTTAAGTTGATATCATAAAGAATAAAATGCTGGTGTGGGGTCATGTTATGAACATAAGGTTTATTCCCCCCCCAATTTCTCATGTTGAAATTCAAACCCTAAATGCGATGGTGTTAGGAAGTGGGACCCTTGGGAGATGATTAGGTCTAAAAGGGATCGTAAGAGGGGACAGAAATTCCTGTCTCTCCATCTGCCCACGCAGAGCCGAGTCCACGGGAGCCCACAGTGAGAAGGGGGCTTCTGTGAGCCGGAAGACAGGTGCCCACCACAACCAAGTCTGGTGGCACTGTGACCTTGGGATCCTCACCTGTCAGAACTGTAAGAAATAGGTGTCTGTTATTTAGGCCACCATTTTATGATGCTGGTACAGCAAACAGAATTGACTAAGGTAGGTGAGTACTTTAGGTAAAACCACCAGGGAAGTAATTCTAAAGAGGTAACATGTGTACCAACAACCGGAGAACGAGGCAGAGCTGGCTATGCAACAAGGCTTAAAAAACAGAGGGAGAGAGAGTTGTTTTTCAGCCAAAAAATAAAAGAAAGGAAAGTCCCAGAAGCGGGGAAAGGCTTGCGATGTTCCAGAATAGAAAAAGAGCCAGTGTGGTTACAATGTGAGTGAGCACGTTAAAGGAATGAGTAGAATTACAGGTCACGCTGGGCTCTGTACTCCATGGCAAGAAAATAGGGTTTTATTGACAGTATAATAGCAAGTCATTGATATATTTACACTGGAGAATTATATAATTTCAGTTACTGTGTTTTAAAGCTTGTAGAGAGAGAAATCGGGGAAAACAGGAGGCTGCAGCCATTGCCCAGGTGAGAGGCCTGGCTGGTCCCGCTGAAGAGGAAAAACAGTGGCGAGATTAAGTATCCATTTTACGGATTAATGGTGGTAGATAAAAGAAAAGGTGATGTCCAGAATGACTCCTGTGATTCACCGTCAGTCCTTGAGGGAAGACCAGGCTTTCACTGCTGTGTGCACTCTAATTTCTAATTTCTAAATATTCCCGACACGTCACACCCCCAGGCCCCTTCAGCAAGGCCCCTAATTCAAGTGTGTCTTTCAGGACTTTAAGAATGGCTCACCAAGCATTTTCATGCAAAATATTCAGAACACAGTTAAAATGTTTATGTTGCTAAATATGAGTTCCATGAGTTCCCACCACCCTTACCCCACACTCAGAAAAACCTACGAAGAATTATTCTTGGCCGGAGACAGGGTTTTTAAGACTGATCACCAGGGCTCCCTCTGTCCGTACAGTGAAGGATTCTTCTTCACACACTATGTGATGCTCCATTTCCACGTAACATTTTTCTCTACCCAGGGCTTTGCACCTGCTTCCAGGCAGAACGAATTTCCTGTAATCCCTTATGTTTAAATTCTTTCTTATTCTTCAGGGCCCAATGCAAATTCTTCCAACAAGGTCTCCTAGAAGTACTTGCCCATCTTCTAGATACCTATAGCATTTAATTTGCCCCCTTTTGTGTTTCTTAACTGTTTTTCTTCTCATTTTATATGTTTATGGAATATTCTATACTATATGTTCATTATCGGAAAAATTCTGTCTGATTAACCTGCCCATTCTCCATGGCATCTTTCCATACTAGCCTCTCCAAAAATCATTAAAAGCCTAAGTGAACAAAAGACTAAAGATGTTTAACCAATCTGAGTGTCTGTTAAATTATAGCCAATTAACAGCGATGGATCAAACTATTTTATGACGTCTATTGAATCAGCCAGGCAAACGTGATCCATACGTCAGCCAATGTCACCATATCCGTTGAGATTTAAACAAAATTAGCTGTATCCATCTGTGAATTTCTAAAGGCCTCTAGTTAATGCTGGCATTTTGACTTTGAGTTTCTGCTCCTGCCAAGGGCCGGATTCTTTCTGCTCATGAGTTTTTTTCTACGGCTGTCATTTTCTTCTGTTTCACAAGTTAAGAAGTGGAACTTGAGTTCTATTTCCATGATTCAAATGAAACACAACAACAAGCACAGAACAAAATGCTAAAAATAGGCAAGAGTGTGTCTAAACCATTGTCTGGATAAGAGAGGATTTCTCTGCTGGGTTGCTGGTCTCCACTCAGCTCAAGGCTCCTTCCCAGCTCTCAGCAGCGCCCTCCCCTCAGGACCAGAGCCTCTCATCCCAGGGCCCATCATTACCTTACCTAGTCAAAGAATATTTTTAAAGAACATTAAAGAACATTGACACTGCCATTCTACTGACATAGATAAGCAATTATTGAAAGTAACTGTTTTACTTTCTCACCTGTTTTTGAAAATTGACAGGAAGAATAAAGCTGTTTATTTTCCCCAGTATAAGTTACATAAAAAAACACATGTCCACACTCCCGCTCATAATGTTTAGAAGCCAGAAATAGCTGTTCTGGTTTTAAGTTTAATAACTTTTTTTAAGAGATTAAATTTGGGGTCTTCCAGAAATAGGGGCCTATTACTGCCAACTTACTTACAGCAAGTCACCTGTGTAAATTGATATAGGTAAACGAAGAAAAGGAGCAAAATAAGTTAATTTAAAAACTTTTAATATGCATATTCGTCCATTTGGTCATTTATTCCGAACAAATGTTTACTAAGTGTTTACTGTGAACAGAACAGTGACCTGGACTCCTGGCCTACCCCGATAGTCCTGGTAGGGGACACAGAAGACAAAAAAGGTGGGAGTGACTCCAGGGGTCCTATGATGAAGGAGTGGGATGAAACTGCAACATATAAAAGGCAGAATTAACTCATTCTTGGGGAAATTATCTTTACCTCAAAATTAGTCAATGAGGCTAGTATTCATCCAAACTTATTATATGTTGGATGAGGGGTCGCTAGAAAACATCAAGAGGTTCTGAACACCCGAATTTTGTTTTCTGAAATTCATTTTGTTCATTTTATTTTATTTTTTAAAAATTTTGAATTTAAAGACGCCTATGTATGGTTATATTCTTTTATTTACAAGCAAAGCTGACCTCATATTCACGCTTACGACTTAACGTATGTATTAAACTACATAAAATTGTGTTCTTTAAATACAAATAGAATCAAAGGTGGTTATTAACTAAATAATTTTCTAGGTGCACACAGCTATTGCAAAATTATGAATGTAATTCAATGGTCATGAGAAACATTTTAAGAAGAAATATAATAATTTAGATAATATAATTTAGAACTTCCGCTTTTTCAGAATGTTACAAAGTTATGTAAGCTCGAATCTGTTCCCTCCAACCCTTTAATAAGGCACAGATCATTCATGGTTTAATCAATTCCCCAAAGTTTCTGCCTTTTAATACCACCACAATAAGGATTAAATGTCACCCCTTAATGTGTGGGGACATTCAGATGACAGCATTTTACCTCTGCCCCTGTGAATTCACTCACTTGAATGGAATGAAAAATACACTCATTCCATTCCAATGGCCCACAAGTCTTTCTTTGTTTTTATTAAATTAAATCATAGCTATGTACATCAATTCAATCATGGGTGCAATCAGCTGGTTTTATATACAATTTGAACTATTTTCTTCAAACTGGTTAACATAGCTTTCACAGCATTTTCTTAGTTATTGTGTTAAGACATTTATATTTCTACATTTAGTAAATTTTACATGTACCCTTGTAAGATGCACCATAGGCATGGTCCCACCAATTACCCTTCCTCCCCTCTTCTTCCGCTCTCCCTTCCCCTCCCTCTCCCCTTTTCCCATATTCTTGGGCTATATTTGGGTTATAGCTTTCATATGAAAGCTATAAATTGGTTTCATAGTAGGGCAGAGTACATTGGATACTTTTCCTTTCATTCTCGAGATACTTTGCTAAGAAGAATATGCTCCAGCTCCAGTAAGTAAAGCAAGCAGACAGCCCTCGGAATGGGAGATATTTGCAGGTTATGTCTCCGACAAAGGTTCAATGGCCCACAAGTCTTAACTGGCTCCAGCGTCAACTGAGAGCTCTGAAGCCGAAGAGTTTCATGTACATCAAACAGGGATGATACTCAATGTATTGTTCACCCTCAAATAGTTCTTCAACTGAACCTGTGAATGAAAACAAATTATGAGCATCCAAAATACGACAGTGGGACAGACATAGGATGGACATTCCCATTCCAGAACGGAGAGAGGCAGGAGGGAGTAGCAGGTCCTGAGTATGGTCCAAAACCCAGCAGGAAGGATGCTGACTAGGAGGCCCGTGCATCCTCTGACCCCGGCCGGCCTGTTGGTACATGAGGGCAGAGCTTGGACCCCGCCACTTTAGAAGGTACCACCCCAAGCCTTCTCCAGGCACAGCCTCTGTGGCCCCTCTCAGTTGGAGTTGGGGCCTGGCCTCTCCAAGCTGCTGAGGCAAATTGGGCGCTTACAGTTTTGGGGTCTCTGCGTTCACCCTGCTCCCACCACGCCATTAAGTGCTGCTCTAGTAGGGACTCTGAGTGACATCCCAGCTCACGAGGTTCTTCCCAGGCGCTGCAGCTCTGCAAGCATCCCGTGAAATCCTGGAATGATCCAGCCTCTGCACTCCCGCGCTCTGCGCACCTGCTGAGCTGGCCCACGCGGGGCAGGGCGGCCTTCCTGCCCTGCGAGCAGCTTGTTAGATTTTAGAGGCACCTTTTAGTTTGTGTTTTAGTAGTTGCTCCGGGGATTACAATATTCATCCTTTATTTACCACAGTGTTCCTTAACTCAATATTGTATTTCTCCACATTTAATGTGAGAACATGGCAACAATACATTTTTATTTACTGACCCCAGTCCTTAACTTTACCTATGCTATAAACCCCACAATACAAAGCCACTCTAATCAAACAATTTTGGACAAATTTAAGAAATGAGGGTAAAATCTCTTACAATTCCCCATATGGGCACGTCGTCCAAAGCTCGTCATTCACACAGACGCCAGTTCCTTGTGATATCACAACCCCCAGCAAGATTAAATTACATTACCACGTCTCGGCACGCAGCCTTACTGGGGACAAATTTTGTGAGCTTTTTTTAAAATCTGAAAACATTTTATTTTACCTTGATTTTTGAAAGATATTTTCATTAGGCATAAAATTCTAGATCACTTCTTTTTTATCTAACACTTCAGAATGCCTTTCACTGTCCTCTTGCTTACATTTTTCTGAAGTGAGCAATTTGTCATTTTCTTATCCCTCTGTACATAATTTTTTTATAGCTGCATGTATCTTTTTTCTTTGTCTTTGTTTTTGAAGTCTGATGGTAATGCACTTACCTGAGGTTATCTGTATGCATTTCTCTGGCTTGTGTTTCATTGTTCTTCGAGAATCTGTGTGCTGATATTTTCATCAAATTTAGTGGGGAAATAGCCATTATTTCTTCAAATATTGGTTCTCTTCCTATCTCCCTCATCTCGTTTGAATTTCAGTTTATGTTTCTTATGCTGCTTAATATTTTCCTGTAAGACACCAAGGCTCCATTCATAGTTTTTAAGATGAAGCTGTTCTTTAAAATTCTGGGCCTCAACTTACATAGTTTCTATTAGCCAGTCTTCAGGAATTTGCCCTTTTTATTGATAATTAGTGAATTTAGTTTTGGAAGTTCAATAGCAAATGGCAGCTACTAGCTGTGATATTGACAAAACATTTGTTTTCATTATTTGACTTTATTAGTCTACATTAGCTTATACTCTCAGGATAAAATAACTCTTTTTAGGGGTACATTTCTTGATATTTCAAATGAATTATCGGAGTTTTATTTCAGTTGTAGTGAGGAAATATTTCTTTCTTTATCTGTTACCGGAATTTCTTTCTGTAGTAGGTTTTTGGTTTCTGAAATTAGAAGAATGAACCCACGGACCACAGATCAAATTTATGCTAAATTTGATGAGGTGTAGACAGTTGTAGAGAAGTGTGATGGCAACAGGTATATGGCCTAATTCTAACAAAGGTGGGGGAGGACTTAGCAAGACTTGTTTGTTTGGGTTCTGTTCCGCATCTCTCTGGGACATTCCTTTTCTCTGGGTGCAGGGAGGTCACCTCTGGAATGAAGGTGCTACTCACTTCAGGAAAAAACAGCATGAGAAATATGAGAGTAGCCATCCTGTTGTGCTGTTTGCTTGAATGCCAGGGTGTGGCATTTTAGGGTAGCATGTTCTGAAATCCATAACTGTTCTCCATTCTAGCATATGAATAATCATCTTACAATGTATGTGACCCCCAGAGTCTCCGTTCATCTCGTAGTCCCCGAGTGTTTGATTCCCACCAAGATGGTGTAACCACATGCCAGGTGTGTGAAGACCAACATTCGGTCAAAGACCCACAGGAGCCTCAGAAAAACTCAGTGTGACGGGTCTTCTGTGCAGCTGTCTCCTCACCGTTACTCATTCTTGTGAATTCCCCGATCAGAGTTCACCCCACTCAACAGCACTGTGGCCATCTGAGCTCCACCTCCCTGTGCCGAGCTTTCAAATGTGCCCAGGAGCAAAACAGCAGGATAAAGTGAATCTCAAAGATGCATCTCCATTTTCTCCAGGGCCTCACAGTCCAACACTGTCTTCAGTCCAATGCCGGAAAGTGTCCTGTCCTATTCCACAGATGTTAACAGCACAGGGGGTTAAGTTTGATATTCATAATGACCAGAACCAAGAATTTCAAGTTAATGCTTTGGAAACATCTTGGATAAAATGATAAGGTCTGTGATTACATGAAAAGAAAAGGGAAAATGCTGAATGTGAAAAGACTATGCTCAGTGTAAAGGCATGTTCACATTTAAAATTCTGTCCTTTTTATATAAATGAAGTCTTTACAAATAGTTAATTTGGTAGAATGCGAAAAATTTTAAGCAAATTTCAAAGTCGGATAGGTGCAGTGGCTCACACCTGTAATCCCAGCACTCTGGGAGGCCAAGGCAGGTGGATTGCTTGTGCTCAGGAGTTCCAGACCAGCCTGAGCAAAGTAAGACCTAGTAAAACATAGAAAAAAAATTGGTATTGTGGTGGGTGCCTATAGTCCCATCTACTTTGGAGGCTGAAGCAAGAGGATCACTTGAGCCCAGGAATCTGAGGTTGCTGTGAGATGTGATACCACAGCACTCTATGAAGGGTGAATGAGTGAGACTCTGTCTCAAAAAAAATCATTAAAGAAAAAAGAAACTTCCAAATTATATTCTAATATAAATGCCTATTGTATTATTTGGTGACACCCTTGTCACTTCAACTTGTAGTAATTAAGTGCTAATAGGTAACATAGTAAACATAAATGCCTTGTTGACCAACACCCATTACTGTAATTATATACTTGTAATTATATTTTTATATATTCTTATTTATATTTTTGAGGGCCATAGGGAAAATTTAAATCAATTGGAGTATCTTTTTTGGGTATAATCAATATTTTTAAAATAATAATAACTTTCAATTTTGTACATAGTGTGTTTCCTCAACTTTAATTTTTACCCTAATAAACATTTCAAATGGAATCCATATAAAGATGAAAAAGAAGAGGAAAAAAACAACTTTTCCAAAGAAAGTAAACCAGTCATTTGAGAAACATGATACCCAAAGTTGACTGTAACTCTTACTCTAATGCAATTAAGTATTTGTGTTTTGGTCATTAAGTTTGCAAACTCACCCTAGAAAAAGTGCTGTGTACCTCATCTCTCTTTTTTATTATTATTATTATTTTTTTTAAGAGACAGAATTTTTATTTATTTATTTTTTAGGATATAGGTATTTATCATTTCTTTTGGTTTATTATTCTTAAGGAGATATTATGAAAGTTGAATTGTGTGCCTCCTATAAGAAAGCACAGATATTACTAAAACAGAATTTTTTTTTATTTTTTTAAACACGGCCCCAATTTTTTATTGAGTCATAGCTGCATACATTAATTCAGTCATGGGGTACAGTGTGCGGGCTTCACATACAATCGGAGAAATTTTTATCAACCTGATTGATATAACATTCATGATATTTTCTCATTTACTATGTAGAAACATTTTTGATCCGCATTTAGATATCACTATGGTCACCTTCAAAGTACAAACCTTGGGAAGCTGTGCCCCAATGCCAATGCATAGTCCACCTTCAAAGCAATTTTGGAACTCTTTCTACAATGGCCATCACACCTATCATTGTATTACCTGTGATGTTTGTACAATGCTGCCAACGTAAGGACACTGTGGAGAGTTTGTGAACTTCTTTGCCATTGTTTGATTTTACAGTCAAGCTAAACATCTGTGAACACTAACAAAGGATCTTCACATCTTAAAATGTATTTCCACGTTTACTTTTACCCTATGTCCTAATGATAAATAACAGATTTTAAATTAAAGAATCAAGGAAAAAGTGATTACAGGATTTTAGTTGCTTAGAAAAAAATGTTGGCTCGGTGCCTAGGGCTCAACGGGCTAAGGCACCAGCCACGTACACCTGAGCTTGCGAGTTTGAATCCAGCCCTGGCCCGCCAAACAACAATGATGGCTGCAACCAAAAAATGGCCGGGCGTTGTGGCGGGCGCCTGTAGTCCCAGCTACTTGGGAGGCAGAGGCAGGAGACTTGCTTGAGCACAGGAATTGGAGGTTGCTGTGAGCTGTGATGCCACCGCACTCTATCCAGGGTGACAGCTTGAGGCTCTGTCTCAAAAAAAAAAAAAAATGTTAATGGAAACAAATAAAACTCTGTAGCATAATTTAAAGAGGTTTATTCTGAGTCAGTATGAGTGACCATGGTCTAGGGAAGGAGGTGCTAAGACACTGAGGTCCCTGAGGTGTCTGGGTTAGTTTGTGTTTATATATTTTATGGAGTTAGGGATTTCAGGTAGAGCCATAAGTTAATACGTAGAAAGTATTTATTGGTGTGGCCTGAAAAGGCGGGGCATTTTGAAGCAGGAGATTTCAACTTACAGATGAATTCAGAGATTCTTTGATTTGTAATTGATTAAAGATATAAAGCTTTGTTTAAAGCTTGAAACCAGTAGAAAGGAATGGTTGAGTTAAGATGGGATAAGATAAGTGTTTGAGTTTGCTATCTGTCATGTGATGCTATGTCAGGGACCTCTTAGACAGTAAGCTACGTTATATTGGCTTAATAAAAAAAAAAATCAATGAAATTTTATGATTCGTAGGACATGATTTAATTTTTTTTAACATGGTCTTATGTCAGTTTTGTAATTTGCCACAAATGTCTGTTTTGTTAGTCTTATGATCTCTGCTTTAACACCGTTGCTGGTGAGTTATAATGTCTAAACTCCAAGAGGGAGGGGGTATAAAGAGGCATGTCCAACTTCCCTTTACTTCATGGCTGAGAGATCAATTTCAAGGATTTTTGTGGAGCCCCTTGGCCAAGAGAATTATAATTAAAAGTGCTAATAATTTATAGCTTACAAGGTTCATTAGTATGCAGCCAGAATAATAGCATATTCTCTATAATGATTAAATCTGAACTTACTTAAAAGGAGGTATCCAAGTTGGTGAGCTGGAAGCAGCATGCACACAACACTTTCAAGGAGACAACTGAAAGTTCACCTTGGATTTACAACCTTGTGAATCATCAGAAAAGAGACCAGAGACTCCCAATGTTGAGGAGAGGAAGGCAGTGTGATCCACTGTGTAAGATCATTCCTATATATCAGTCAGTCAAACAGAGAGTCAAATAAAAGACTCAAAATCATTCACAGTAGCTACAAAGAAAATAAATTATATGGGAATAACTTAAACAAGGGTGGGGGAAGATCTCCACAAGGAGAACTATGAAACACTAATAAAAGAAGTTATAAATGATAAAAACAAATGGAAAAACATATCATACTCATGGGTTGGAAGAATCAACATCATTAAAATGTCCATAATGCTCAAAGCAATTTATAGATTTAATGAAATTTCCACCAAAACACTAATGTCATATTTCATTAGGTAGAAAAAAAATAATTTTAAGTTTCATATGGAACCAAAAATAGCCGAAATGGCTAAAGCAATCATAAACAAAAGAACAAATCAGAAGGCAACACATCACCTCACTTCAAAGTATCTTACAAGCCTACAGTAGCCAAAACCTCATGGTGCTGGTATAAAAGTAGAGGAACAGACCAATGGAACAGAATAGGTAACTCAGAAATAAAACCATGTATCTACAATCAATTGATTTTTGACAAAGCAGATATGGAAAACATACACACATACATGATGAAGTACTACACAGACATGAGAAAAAAAAATTGCAGCAATTTGGATGAAACTGGAGAATATTATTCTAAATGAAGCAACTCAGGAAGGGGAAACAAACAGTACACATTCTCACTAATGAGTAGGAGCCAAATGAAAAGGACGCTGGAAACCAAGAAAGGAAGGGGAGGGGGAGGAATTGGGGGTTAGAAACTTAACTACTGTGTAAGTTATTCTGGTGATGGGCACAATATAAGCCCTGACTTCCGCAATGTAACAAAAACACTTGCACTCCCGTGATATTTTTAAATAATAATAATAAGATGAAGAAGGATGAAACTTGGAATCCCTACAACAAGCCTTGAGCTGGAGTTAACTGAGACGGGCTTCTCAGGAGGATGACTTTCTTTTATGGTGCCTGCGTGCTTGTCCATCTAGCATAACCAGGAAACAAAGCAATTACTTACCCATGGGGGTGCCTGCCAGCATTGTTTCTCCAAGACTAACTGTCACTTCAACAAATAGTTCCTGGACACCAATTTTACAACATACATAGGAGGTGACCGTAATACAAAGGTGGGTAACATGCTGCCCTTGCTCTTGGGGAGCTTAGAGCAGTGGGGAGGGCAGACGTGAGTTTCTGTGTGTGATAAAGTGATAGAATTGCAGGAATCGATAAATCAGCAGAGCACCATAGCACATAGAGGAAGACGCCCAGATCCACAGCTCACGTTTAACTTGGCAACGGGCACCGGGAACTCACATGTCAGGCTCCATACTAGGGATCCTGTCAGCGTAGGAAGAACCTTAAGACAAAATTTGATCTCCAGCTCTACTATTTCCTGGCTGAAAAATCACAAGAAAATCATTTCCTCTGAGAGCACTTGTCCTTATCTGCACAGGAATAACAACATCTACTTTTAAGGGGATTATGAAGATCAACTTTCTTAGTAAATGGGTTATCAAACTACAAAAACTATAAAACCTTAGACAAGCGTAAATCGCGATATTTTTAATGTAACTATCTTTTCCTGCATTCTGTATTCACACAAATATTGATTCTTCGAGCTCCAATGCCATTCGCAGGCCACTAGGGTCTCCCCTTCTGTTCTTATTACATATTGTAGCCTAAAACACAAAGCTTGGATCAAGAGAATGGGTTTCAAAGAGCTTCTAAAATTGATTACAAGCTACAGGGGGGCATTCTTCCTTCATAACCCTGGTCTTGTTCTGAGCCCACATCACTGCTCTATGCTGGGGGTCCCACATTTTGTCCAGCTAATTTGATTAAAGATGCCACATTGTCCTTCCCATGGTGACATGGCGAAGGCTGCCTCAGCCCGTCCACCTGGTGGGCCAAAGTAATGGAAGCCCGCCATGACTCCACTTGTATACCAATGACCTTTATAGGTGCTAGTGTCTGGATTTATGATTCCCAGGATATTTTTTTTTCTAGAATACTGATGGAAGTTCTGTCTTTATTCACAACACACAGGAAGTACCAGTAAATCATCACCATTCTTTCCCCACTGAAACAGCCCTCAATATACAAGCTCAGAAGTTGCTCTGGAAACAAACAGCACAGAGACCTCACCCCTTGAGAAAGAAGGAGAAAAATAAAAATCAATCCCATCAAATAACTTTATATGATAAAGAGTGTTGTGACACCAAAATGCTGGATGTGGATTAATGATGTCCATATAAAATAGCTAAAGGTATAAGGCATGTGTAGATTTTGAAACGTGATTTGAATATTAAAACTGAAAAACAATTTCCATGTCTGATGCCAGCCTTACCGTAGTATAATCCACTATTATCCTTCAGCTGTCATTCATCATAGGAGTTTAATTTAATTTTAATATTATGTTTTATAGACTTTTATTATTCTGTATTTACTTAGTGTACCCAGCAATTATTTATAATAATAAAACTGTGGGTCTAAAAAGTAGCTCATTGAATAACTTTTAGTTAATGAATGGCAGTGTTTGCTATGTGTTATTCTTGGGCCTGGGATAGAGGGTCTGGATGGGGGAAAGAATTTTCAGTACTTTAGAAATGGTGTTAAATTTCATGAAGCAGGAAGAGATCATTAACTTGCAAACACCCGGATGAAATGATGTATGACACAAGTTATAAATGATAAGGAAACATAAACTATAATTTGGTGGGCATTATTCTTTAGAATGAAGCAGGAATTTTGTATTCCATATTAATATGAGGTACATGTGATTGGGTCACACCGTTTGCCCTTATGAGGGAAAAGCTGAGCTGCGGCTGTGTCCTTCGCCCAAGAGGTGTGCCACAGACCCTGCGTTGCACCCAAGTGTGGAAACTTACTGATCCTCTTCCTCACCTCCCCCCTTCTTGAAATTAAGTGAGTTTTTCTCTCTTGTGGCCCCGTAGTTGTTTATTACTAGTTTCAGTTTAGTATTGAGGACATGCAATGCTTGTTTTTCCATTCTTTTGATGCTTTACTTAGGAGAATGTTCTCCAATTCTTTCCAGGTTGTTTCAAAAGATACAAAATCTCCATCTTTGTAATGAATTAATAATATTCCAGGGCGTACTTATACCGCAGTTTATTAATCCCTTCATGAGTTGAGTTTGTTAATCCCTACATGGATGGTTTCCACATCTTTGAGATTGTGAATTTGAGCGTGAGTGTCCTTAGGCTAAAATGACTTTTTTCTTTTGGGAAGAAACAATCTTGGAGAATGATCCATGAGCTGTTGAGAGGAATGTATATTTGGTAGAACTGGTGTTGAAAGTTCTCTATATTGAATACACAGAACATGTATTCTCTGCATGTATCACATCTGTTAAACCCGTAATTTCTGGAATTGTGTCTGACCTCACTGTTTAATTTCTGCTTGTAGGAACTGTATGGGTCTGTCAGTTGGGTGCTAAATTTCTGGTGTTGGTTTGTATCAACATCAAACAAGCAAGAGAAAAAATATCCCAAGGAAAAATACAGCTTTAAAGGAGAGAAACAAAGATCCTCCAGCAAGACTCCTTGGCTTCCTCCAGAGCACTGATTTTCCACCGCTGGGCCATGAGAAGATCTTAGCTGTGCTGTGAAAAAGTTTGCAGATCGTTAATTATGGGAGGGGGACGGCATGAGTGTGCGCCCTCTTAATGGGCACAATGTTAGGGTGCACGGCACACCTCTTGGGGCAGGACACAGTTATAAGGGGGACTCTAACAAATGAAAACATCGTAACCTAATTCTTTGTATCCTCAAATTAACCTGAAACAATAATTTGAAAAATCATAAATTATTTCTGAAAGAAGTGCAAAGCAGTGTAAGCATATTCTTTTTTTTAACTCTTTGGTTTTGATCAACGTAATTTATGTGTACAGAGGAAGTTTAACTATCGGTTCAAGTGTGCCATGAGATTAAAATAAAAAAACATGGAAAAACACTGCTCTAGACAAAGAGTCAATGAATGGAGTTAATCTTGTGAATTATTACTAATGCGTTCTTGTTTCAAAGTTGATGGAAAAGGAGGCAGATCATTTATGAGGTGCCGTGGAAATGTGGGGCAGGAACAGTGAGCGTAGCACAGAGATGGTGCCGTGTACACTGACCACCAGGGAACCCTGCGGTAAACGGCTTCTGTTGTGGGGTTTCTTAGGTATCTTTAGGAATTGAGACAATGGACAGGAACTTGTGAGGCTAATGCGAGTTCTGAGTGAATAGATTAAGCCTGTTGTATTTGGTGTGTGTGTGTGTGTAAGGAAATAGCACAGAAAGACCGTTGGGACCATTGCACTGCCTAGAAATTAAGAATTTAGAAATTCTATAGAATAAAATGAGCTAGTCCCGAGAATTTTCAGAAGCTACATTCAGCTAAACTAGGCTCTTTTTCCTGCAAATTATGTGCTCTGGGGACATGTGGATTAGGTTAAGGAAAACCGCCTTAAGAGCAACACCCACCCCCCTGCATCTGTGTATAAAGGTCTGTAACGATGTTCACCGAATGTCAGCAATAGCTTCACCCCAGTGATAAACCTGAGTTGCCTATTCATTTATTCTGCGATTTCTTTTATAATTTTAGAATGTATTCCTTACTATGACAAATAAAACCCAGAAAATGGAAGGGCAGCTGGATCTTCGCTCCAAGTGTCACTGAGAAAAGGAATTTCTGAAAATATTCCAAAAAGACTGTATTTCTAAAGTGTTTAAAAGAGACGAAGGTAGGCATGAGCATTTACTTTTCGTAGTACACGCAGCAGCAGCAAAAAGGCAGGCGTTCGAAAGTGGGAGGAAGAGAAAATTATAACTGGCTGAAGTACTTCTAATATTTAGCTTTGCATTTCTTATTCGTTTTGTTGTTTCTGTCTGCCTCTCTCATTTTATATGATTTTTTTTTCTCTTGCCCTCATCAGGCTTCATTTCTGATAAGATGCAGACACAAAGGGTTTTTATTTAGATAGGCGTGTGGACGCCACCCTGCTGGTGTGCAGGGCTGTTGTGTGAACGAGTGATCTATGTATGAGAAGAGGGGAGAGGGCAGAAAAGACAAAACTAATCAAGACAAAGTTGCGGGGGGGTTGGTAGCAATGAGGATTTACATTAATCAATCACTATCTGTCAATAGAATTATAGGTCACAAGAAGTCAACCACCTGGGACACATTAATGAACACTTGATGAACTCGATTTTTTTATTATCTGCTATTTTCCATTCCTCTTCATAGATTCTAACAGCTAACAAAGATGTTAATTTTATCAGGTTTTATAAAATCGTATTTTTCCATCTTTTTGCTATGCTGAACTTTGTAGAAATTTGTCTGTAGCCTCATTTTTGAATTTATTTCTAACTTTGTGATTAGCCTCTAAAACAAAATCAAGTTGAATATTGCTAATATTTCATGGCAATGGATATTCACATTTAAATATCTGTGTGTGTGCGTGTGTGTGTATACACAGTGTCTGCAGCCCATTCCCACAAACCAATGCCCGGAACCTTTGCTTCTTTCAATAGTAACTTTTACGTAGAGGACACCCTCTCTGGCGTGCTCGGTAAGGACATATCATCAAAGGTGCGTCATCAAAGTCTAAACCACGTGAAATTTCCATGATGTGCTAATTTACACTGTAAGATCACTGTTGATATTTTCAAAGTTTGAACAACAATTTTCTAAAAATTTTCAAATTACCTGTGAAAGGACATTAGTAAAGAAGTAAAATTGAAATAATTCACAATTATACTTTGAACTGTTCTTATGAAGACTCGAATTACACAACACCTATTTAGTTCTCATTATTGTATGGGTTCATTCTAGACCTTCACAAAGCTCTTCAAGTATGCACATCAAAATATTAACCCATGCTGCTTTGGCAAACCCAAATTCTATGCTTTATTAAGAGAAAAACAATGTTTCCTGGGGTCTTAAATGGTGGTTGCAGCCAGTATTTTTCTTTGAATCTATAGTGAACAAAAATACGATTAATTGTTAGTTGTCACTTTTGATGAACTCAACTGTCAAGAAGTCACCAATAAGCAGTAAAAAGTGCCAAAAATTGTTTCTGTGAAAATCCTTTGATGGTTTTCATTGCTTGAAACGTTCTGCTATAAGTCATCAGGCTGCTGAAAAATTGCCATTGCTGTAATGTAATCACATCAAAAAATAAAATTTTATTTTATTTTTTCAGAAAGCATTCTGATTTCAAATCAAAGAACAGATTGAAGAGTCAAACAAATAGACTGTGTAAAACATGAAATAAATTGCTTACAATTAAAAAAGCACATCACTTAAGGTTTGCTTTTACAGCCCTGTTGACTTCATCACATTTTTTTTGGTGTTACATATCCAAATTCTGCTCCTAAATAAAAACTGAGACTACATAAAACATGTTCTATTAGGGAAAAAGTTGCTTATCCACCTTAGAAAATGCTATTAGGCAATCTCAGTTTGTACTCTTGCTTTGTGTTAATAACTTACAGTTCACACGGTTATGAAGTGGCCCGTGGAATATTAACCATTATGATTGGGTAGAGTTTACATGTCTCTATTATTACGTATTTTTATTAATTTAGAAGACTGTTCTGAAAACAATAATGTACAGTTGGAGAAATAAGTTGATTTGTTGTTTTGTTCATAAAGTGCAGGTGCTTAGATACATTTTACCATTACTTTTTCCCCCTATACAGTGAGTAGTTACGTAAGACAAATTAAAAAAAAAAGTTGCATTAATGTGGACTTGATAGCAGAAGTTGAAATTTCAGGGAGTTTCTGAATGCATTACAACGTTTTTGCATAAAATTGAGTTTTATTATTGTCCCTTCAGAAAAAAACTTATTTGACTTTACAATAAAAATATAGTTTTCTATTTAATGATTACCATAGAACTGGGCTTTTCACACTAATATATAGTACCTCTCAGTAAAGAGCTAATTGGTAGGGTATAAGGGCATTAATTCTCAGAATCAATGCAATGGTCCTTTCTGGGATGTAAGGTTAAGTTGGTGGTTATTTTTAAATATCTTCATATTGACAGTTCATTGCCATAATATAATAAATCTTTACATGATTTTTAAGATGAAACTTTTTTTTTTTTGCTTGTAACAGCTGCTTAGGACAAGCCCCAAGACAGCTAGCAGTAAGCACATAAAGCTCCTGTGCTCCCATCACAATAGCAACTTAAATGGAAATATTTGAGAAACACTTTAATATATGGAATAATTCAAGGTCCCAGTAGCCTTAGGGCAGATAGCAAGTTTTTCTCTCAACATCCACCATCAGAAAAACCTTGCATAGCATAAAAAGATCAAGTGTTGCCATTGGAAGAACTTTCAAGGGTAATGGCCACATTTTCTCCTAATTTCTACATTTTTGTGATAGCAGACATGATATAAAATAGAGGTGAAACTACCTCTGTGATATAAACTAGGAAAACCTGTTAGACGTGCCCTACTAACAACAGTAGTGAAAGAAACATAAAGGCTAGACTTTACCTTGGGAACTACTCTTGTGATTTAGGCTGAAAAGGAGCGTGTGAAGTGGTGATACCCGTCAACTCACAGAGAGAAGGAGACCCAGGAGGGGACAGTCACAGTGGAAGGAAATTGCTTGGGGCCAGAAGGCCTTTCCAGAAGCAAGTACAGGATCCCTGAGCCAGGAAACCCGGGTGGACGGCCACGTCAGACAGAGGAGAGAGATTCTTTTGGCACAGAGTTGAAACTTGTTTTTTTTGGTATCTTGAATCTATTGATAATTTTTTTTTTTTAATTCAGATGCATATAAGGGTACAAATGTTTAGGTTACATTGTTTTCATTTCTAAGGTCAAGTTCAGGTTGTAGTTGAGCCCTGCACCCTGGGGCGTGCTGAACACCCCGACATGGTGCAGATTAGGTGAAAGTCCCCCAGTCACCCTGCCTCTCACCCCCTTTCCTCTCCCCTTTGCTAGACTATATTTGTGTATTTTCTTTCATATGGGCATGTGGTTATTTGTATATTGGTTTCATACTAGTATTGAGTACATTGGATACTTTCTTTGCCATTCTTAAAATAACTAAGAAGAATGTGTTTCAAGAGTTGAAACTTTTTATTGTAACTGCCTGAAAATCTGGCAGCTTCCATATTCCCTACCAGTAGTTCTGGAATGGAAAATGTGGTTCATCTCAATGCCAAGTGCAATGTTGGGAAAGTGCCCAGACCGCACTTCGACTTGGGGGAAAGCGCCAAGGCTGATCAGCAAGGCTGCTGTTGGAGCACGGCTGGGAAACGATGTCAAATGGGCCACCTATTTTATGACTTTGACCTACATTATTGCATCCTAAACTAAATTTAAAATGATATTTTTCTCCCCCCGCTTTGGATCTTTTTCTCATTGACATATCTTGTAGGTTACTTTGTATTCATTTTCAGATCTTTGGGGATTTTCTTTTTCTTTGTAATGATTTTTATGTCCACTACATAGTAATGTAAATTTTTCTTATTACTGTTTCACTTGGCACTCATTAGGGAGAGTTAATTTGAGAAGCTAGATGCTCTATTTTGAATTAACATCGGCATTTTCCCACTGGAGTCTGCTTCTCCATTCTCCCCGTTCTTTGCATCTGGGAACCTTATTCAATTTCTTTTAGCTTCTCAGTCTCCTTTCCATGGCTTTTAACTCGTCTTCCTATTTCTTTTTGCCTGTCTGTGTCACACTAGCAAGTTCTCTGCGTTCCCTTTTCCACCAGAGACACGGGAGTCTATATGAAAGAGCTGTTGAAAATGTTTATTTTAGCATTTCTATTTCTCCCATTTTTAACAATTAAAGATATTGTGCAATGAGTATTTTGCCCTGGGAACGAGGCTCTGTCCCTTAATTCTCCCTTAGTTCCTTTATGTATCATAAACTTATACACAATATAATAAATTGTATATAATTTATAATGAACTTATACACTTTATAATAAATAAATACACACTCCGGATGGAGAAGTTACACGCAGGAGCAGATGCTCAGAGGTGATAGAACACGCACCAGGGCATACGAATGACGTCTTCACAGCGTAACCCCAGAATTCCAGCTATCACGGCTTTAATCATTATTGCATCAGCTGACCCTCTTCCCTGTTTACTTGTTAGGTTTTGTAAGATCACAGCAGGTTCTTGAGGAAATCAGTCTTTTTTGACTAGTTGTCTGTAAATAATGTCTGCTTTGGTTTTCTTTCTCTTTCTCTTTCTCTTGCTTTTTCTTTTTCTCTTTCCCTTGCTCTCTTTCCTGAATTTCCTCTACCTTGTATTTCAAGGGCCACCTTGCACTAAAGAACTGGCTTAAGTCAGAAAAAAAATGTAATGATGTTGGGACAAAATAGGAAGTGTTCAGATGACAAGATGAGTTGGGCCCACAAGTTTATAAGTCAGGCCACCAGGTTTGTCTCATTTAAGAGACCGATTATTTTTTCTTTTATTTTTAGTAAAATGAATCGGCAACTTTTAAAAATGAAAGGGTTCCAATGTATACAGACTTACCTAAAGATTTTCTTTATAGAAAACAAAATCTGGCAACCAGGAGCCCGTTATCCTTTCAGGCATAATAGTCAGCCTCATTTGCATTATGTGCCAGCCCCACAGCGTTTGAGTTTGGACCCGCACAGGAATCCCAGGGTGGGGGGCACCGGACTGTCTTTGCCCCTCCGTCTAAGCCAGGGGTCCTCAAACTACGGCCACATGCTTCGGTGTGAATTGCATTTGTTCCCATTTTGTTTTTTACTTCAAAATAAGATATGTGCAGTGTCCATAGGAATTTGTTCATAGTTTTTTTTGTTGTTGTTGTTTTTAATATAGTCCAGCCCTCCAACGGTCTGAGGGACAGTGAATTGGCTCCCTGTTTAAAAAGTTTGAGGACGCCTGGTCTAAGCTGACTTCCCAGGTTGATTCATCTGCTCTCATAATTTGCCTTTCCCACCAAACTGAAACTACCACCTTCCCTCACTTGATATATTAGTTACGATAAGTTAACTAACTCCCCAAACTCAGAGGCTAGACATAGCAAAGATTGATTTTTTTGTTCTCTCAAAATTGGCTATAAATTCTG
This sequence comes from Perodicticus potto, assembly GCA_963574655.1. Lineage (NCBI taxonomy): Eukaryota > Metazoa > Chordata > Mammalia > Primates > Lorisidae > Perodicticus > Perodicticus potto. Next base: position 27,010 of record CAUYRH010032012.1, read on the forward strand.
ACAACTCTGTCAGACAACTCTGCCCCCACACCACAAGTAACCCCACCCAGGATGCCCCAGTCCTGCGGCCTCCCCAGCGTAAGGCTTCACATGCTCCCTTAGTCACTACAGTAAGAAACATGTCACTGGGGAGGGGGCTTCAAACCAGAAATTAAAGACATGGGCCTGGAAAGGATGTATGCACCATTATGAAGAACATGGTCCACACATAGTTAACTGCGAGGATACAGAATTACGCTTTTCCACGTATGGGCCCAGGAGATGGAAAACAATTCAGTGAATGAACGTGATGACTCTTTACCTGCAGAACCGCAGCATCTCCTGTCTCCTTTCAGCTTCTTTCGTCTCTTCCACAATCTACTCTCCTCTCAGAAACCAGAATAATACTTGAAAATGCACTTTTTATTTCACAATCCCCAGCTTAATTTTTTTCAATGATTTCTCATTGCTTTTTGGATACATTCCAGTATTTTAGCATGCATTATAAGACCCGCTTGATTGCTTTCATTTTATAACACTCCTCCCCAAAATGCATTTCCCGGCTACTCTGGCCTTTCTTTCTTTTTCTGGAACACAGCAAATTCATTCCAACTTGACAAATGTACTCTTCTGACTGGTATCTTTTCTTAATTCCACCCTTCACTCAGTATGTTAGATGTTTAATTTTACTATTTACTTTTTTGCTTTTCAAATGATTCAGTAAACATGATCATGCACTCAGCTATTTCTACATTTCCATAATTTTTTGAATTCAAATTTTAAGTTAAAAAATATTTTGAGATTCTGTGTATCTCTGTTTTAATTACTCTTAATAAGAACTCTAAAATTTACATGCCCACCTATAGTATACATTCCCATTGCCTTAATTCATTTACTAAGTTTCTGTGTCAGGTAATAATATTTGTTGAAAACCCATTATGTAGCCCTATGAAAAATGAGAGTTACCATTGGAAATAATAAAAAGTTTCCTAATTTGAAAAGTAAAAATGTCTTGAATGCATAATTATCTGTCTTTGACATTTTATGGATCAAAATATTTATATTTATTCATATAATTAGAAGCCACTTGTTTGTATACCTCTCATATCATTGCCACTTGTATATTGAAACTTTAAATTCTTTATTGATTGTCGAAGTAAAGGAGGGCTGTGAATGAGTGGATTGCTGTCTTCATCAAAGTGGTTATTCACATTCTTAATACGTTCAAATGTCTGTAATTAAAACAAACATTTGAAACTAATTGAAAAAACTAATTGAAAAGATCTGAAAAATTCCAAGGAGCTCAAAATGGGGTATTGTAGTAAAATAGCGATTTCTATAGCATGGTCTTTCACTATACGTACGAAGAGAGAAATAGGATGATATGTGGAGGAAAGGGGAATCAAGTCTCTCTGTCTCTTTTCCCTCTCTACATATGTTACATATACACACACATGCATGTGTGTTATATATTTCATTATACATTCTATATATGTTATATATATATATATATTTTGACCATATTATGCTTATTAAGTGGTCAGGTATACTTGAAATACATTCTGGGCCTGCAAGTTGCATGCAACATGCTTGAGTTGCAGCTTACCTTTGCCTTGTTACAATAAAATCATTATACATACAAGATAGAAGGAGGGCGCTAAAAGGGATAAAGACAGAAATGGTTAGCATTGGAGTTGCTCTTTTTACGGTGGTTCTGAGATGTGTGGTTTCAGATAGTTTCTTGGAACATATTTCTTAACTAACTGAACTCTAATCCACACAATTACTTATATCATATAAAAATATAAAGGCTTCGTAGGTGTATCCGTCAGGGCTCCACCAGAGAAACGGAACCACTGGGAAGTGTACATTGAGAGTTTTCTTGCCAGGACTAGGCTTATGCAGTAGGGGGCCTGAACCGCTAAGCCCAAAACCCACAGGACAGGCACGGTTTCCCCGTCAGAATAACCTCAGGTCTACTCATAAGGCCTTTAGGAATTGAGTCGAGCTCACCCAGACTGTTCAGGAAAATCTCAGCTGATTATGGACTTTAACCACATGTACAACATACCTGGGTTAGTGTTCAATTCACCAACCAGAGACCTCGGTCTAGCTAACTCAAAATATCAAAAAACCATCACAGCTGGTTAGAAAATGCCTCACTTTGATTAAGGCAACACTTTCTCAAGTCAAAATCATTAGGCTATTTCAACAATTAGGAAAGTCTTCAAAATTAGTTTAAAAACCTGCTAGGATGTTTTCCAAGGAGAGCTGGACCATTCATAAGGACCATTCAGGGTGTGTCCATGGCGCACGCTGAAGCCTTCAGCAAGGCTCTTTTCTTTTCTCCTCCTCAGTAGTACTAGTATTGTTTTTTCCCTTCTTTTTCCTCTCCTTTTCTTCCCCTCTTTTCCTCCATCTTCTTCCTAACCCATTTCCTTCCTTCTATATTTCAAGCTGAGGAGTTGAGCATGAGATTTATGTTATGATGAGTTATTTTATATTTGTTATACTAAATTACATAAAAAATGTTTTAAAATGTTTTCTTACAAAGTGTACTTCCTTAATGATGACACCAGGCATAACTTGGGATTCTTCCCCATCACTGGGGATGCACCTTCTTTATGTTACTAACCAAATTATTAAAGTGGATTCTTCTG
>CAUYRH010032014.1:0-114654 GCA_963574655.1 Perodicticus potto
CTTTCTGGTTTTTCTTATTGTTTCATTTTAGATTTTTAATGTAGGGTGGCGCCGTTGGCACAAAGGAGTAGGGGGCCGGCCCCATATACTTGTGGTGGTGGGTTCAAACCCGGCCCCACCCCCCCAAAAAAAAAAACTGCAAAAAAAAAATGATTTATATTGTAGATGATAATAGAGTGCTTGTTCACATTTTCATGACTGGGTCGATAGGCTTTATTTTTATTGTACATTTCCTTAACATTTGTGTCCAAAATTACATTTACTCATATAAAATCATTTGCCTACAGTTTTTTCAGTAAATAGTTCATAAAATACAGATGTTTATCTTTTTTAACTTAATGAGATATACCTTTCCTCTATCATCAGTAGATTTGATTAAATGAGTGTATCTTCTCTAATTTATATTATGATTTAAATAGGATTTTAATTTTTGTTGACAAAACACTAGGCACTGGCAGTTTTGTGTACCCCATAGTTTTAGTTTGAACTAGCTAGAATCCTCTAGTGTACAGTTTGACGAGTTTCATCTCACCTATTTAGGCTTTTTGGTGGTTTGATACTTGACATCAAAAGGAAAGCACCTTTTTTCTTGAGTGACTTCAAGGATGCATTAAGCCTGCAGTGCCTGGCCTCGATTCTTTTCCTATACTGTGCCTGTATGTCTCCTGTAATCACTTTTGGAGGGCTGCTTGGAGAAGCTACAGAAGGCAGAATAGTGAGTACAAAGATTGGTAGTGGCCAGGCTCTTAGCTCTTCAGAGGCAAGTGTCTGTATGCATTTGTCTCACTATTCATACTTTTATTTGAAGAGTCTACCCACAGCATGATTAACCTGTCCCAAAGCAGACTTCCCCCCAAGGTAATTGCTATGGAAAACATGGGGAAGCCATTTGAACAGAAGATGCACAGTTGAGGTAAAACCAAACAAAAAAAGTTTATCTTGGCTTGCTGGATGAATGGTTTTATAAATTGAGTAAAAGGCTTGCATTGTCTTTGGGGAGGCTGGGTGGATTGGGGGTGAAGACACCAATTGGACTGATTCTGGGTGGGGCAGGGGTGGGAGGATTTATCAATGGGGCTACTTCAGTAAGGTATCATAGGATTAGTTAGAGCCATATGTTTAATATTAATGCATCACTATTGGCTTGTAGGCCTAGACTAGACTATTTGATAAGAATAGAACATAATGTGCAAATACTGGCTTTTTGAAGGGGCATTTACTTTAATTTTGCTGTTATTAAATCTGTGAAAATAGCCAAATCTTTTATTTGGAAAAAATAAAATATAATGAAAGTTGCGCCCATCCTTTGATATGACTAAAATGAAAGTGTTTATGTTTTTCTGTTTGTGGTAATACTATAAAGCTTTGGTGCTTTGTGAAATCTTGAAAGGCAGTTTTTTTTTGTTTATATACATTTTAATAGCATTTAAATGAGATAGTTTGTAATTCTTAAGATCTTAAGTGTATTTTACTTAATTACATTTATCCTTAGTAGAAAATTCATTTTTTATAGATAAAAGCTTAAAATACCTAATGACAAGCAGTGATAATTACTCAGTTAAAATGTTTCATGAGCTGAATATGAGATAAACCTGAGAACTGAAGCTTTCTTGCAACTCTGCTTTTGGTTATTTAGAGTCTCTTTACTGTAGTCTCTAATTATTGTATCAAACATACATATTTTTAGTAAGTGGCTTTATGTGCTATCACAAATTATGCATGTAACTTTGTCGGTAACCATGCCAATGTGTTATATTGTTACCATCATGGACATGCTGCCTCTCTGCTCATGGACTGTCACTCACTGCCACCCATCTCATCCTTTAGTGTGGTAGCACAGCAGGACTGGAGGAGCACAGACAAGTGGAGAAGAGCGTATTGGTATATGCATAGTGACTGTGTCATGGTATGCTTTGCCACATGTAAGAGAGGAGAAATGGGCTGTAGGGTGGAAGTGATACAAACAGAGAAAGCTCAGGGATATTTTGGAGGAAGAGGATATGGAGACGTGTTTGTTTTCAGATACTTTCCTAGAACTTCAAGGAGAAATGGAGATATTAGGGGATAGAGTTCCGGCATTTAAAGAGTGCTAAAGAGGAAATGTAAAGATTGAGAATTGTTCATATACAAGTGAGAACAGATGAGGCTAACAAAGGAGAGGAGAGGGAAAAAGTGGGAAATTGCCCAGGTTGATGGAATGGAGGAAGGACAAGATGTAGGGATTGGATGGAGGAGGAAAATGACCCAGCAAAGCAGACACAGAGACCTAGAAGCAATGAGGGTGATGTAATTTTGTGAAAACCAAACTAGAGGTTTTGGGGAGGAAAGATTAGCAAGGAGTGTTTGATGACCTAGTGGAGTAGGAGAGTAGTAATGCGGTACAGATACATATATAAGTTTGCAAGGGGAAGTGAAAGTTAGGGCTTCTGTTGGGTAAAATGGAAATTTTTGAATGTGTGGGTGAGTAGGCAGGCCAGTGTAATTAGGGGCTGTGTTCAGGTTGACAGTAAACATAAAAAACTTCAAAAATTAGAAATAAGTAGGTCTGGGCTAAGGGAGATTTTTCCTTGTAGTAAAATATGGCAGTAGGGGCTGGGGTGAAGAAAGGAAGGTCTTCCTGTGACAATATCTACTATTTTAACCCAAAGTTGGGGAAAGGGAGTCTTCATTTTGTGTCCATTTGCCCCTGTTAACATTTTCTTATTTTGTTTTCTCCTTGCTTCTCTTCTCAGGTTTTTTCTGTCTCCTGATTTAGTTAGACTTTTGTTTTCCTTTTACTTAAGCTCTGCCTAAATTCGTCTTTTAAGCATGCATGTTCTAATTGAACTAAGAGTTTTATGATGGGTTGGTAGTGTCTTCCAGGACAAACTTGTTTTCCTATTGGCAAGAAAACATATATATCCCATGCAGTTAAAAAATGTATTATTCATATGGACACTTCTTTATGTTGCCAAAAGTCAAAATTTGCGTGTGGGTTTGATTCTGTTTTTATTCTGATAGTTGAATTATACTTTCACTGCGTATTGTCATTTTGTGATATTGATTTTGGAAGCCGTATTAAAGCTTACGAGAATTGCTGCAATTTTTCTTGAGTGTATTTATGTGTCAGGCACTATGCTTGCTAGGTATTTTTGCAAACACTACTGACAATCTTCTAGCTCTCATTATCCGTCATTTACAATTTGAAAAAGCGTAGGTTTTAAAAGGTGAAGGTGTGGCTCTGACTCCACACCAGGTAACAGCCAGTTTTGTCTTCGTCTGGTTTTGGCCCTTCTGTGTCTTCTGCTGCTGTGCTGCCTCATTTCAGGAGGGTTGTTTGTTACAACCTTAATTTTCTTCCCTTACTTTCTTTATCTTTCTTTCCTTACTTTATTATCCTTCCCCTTTTCTAAGGGAGTGGTACATCATCAGCCTTGCTATCTAATAACTTGATGAGTTAGAATATAATGTTGGTGATGGTACGGAATTAGTGTACTAGCTTTGAATTTAAATCTCTCAGTCTTTAGGAGAGATTTTTCTCATTTATTTTGTTGAGTATTTCAGTTTTAGTATCAATTGATTAAACCATTTGTATTAATTTCTTTAAAATATTTGGAAAATTGCCCTATAGAAATCAGTTTGAGAAAGATAGGACCACATGTTATCTCCTGTTTGATTCTTATTTTATAGCACTATATTGAGTACTTATTATTTTTGTATTTTTAAAGTGTACTATTTTAGACATGTAACAGTATTCAAAATAATAGATACCTTTTTGTACTGACTTAAGAAGTAAAACATCTATGGGTAAAGTTGAAACCTTTTGTGCGTCCCTTCCATTTACTCTTTGCTCCTTGCATCCTGTTGTAAAGGTTGATTATCTCTTATCTTAAATGCTAGTGACCAGAACAAGTGTTTGAGGTATTGGATTTTCTAAAAAAAGATTTTGGAATATTTGCATTTCGCAAACTGGATGAGCATCCCAAATCCAAAATCCAAAATGCACCGATGAACATTTCCTTTGAATGTCACGTTGTGCTTGAAAAATTTCGGAGTTTGACTTATTGGATTAGGGATACTCAACCTGTATTGAATTTTGAATTAAGAGTGATTACAGAATGTTTACTTTTCATATGCAAATGAAAGCAGTTTTTTCTTATGGATTTAAAATGAATTTGTAATTTTCCATATTTAAAGTTTAAATGTAAGACTCATACTTGTTTGCTTTATAACTACTTGATTAGTACTTTTATTTTCCAGATGTCCTATGTGTATTATACACACAGTAGATTAGAGATATGTTTATGATGTATTGCTTTTATTCATTTCTTTTTCCTTAAACAGAGTGCAATAGAGTCTCTTTTTGGAGCATCATTAACTGGGATTGCCTATTCATTGTTTGCTGGGCAACCTCTGACAATATTGGGGAGCACAGGTCCAGTTCTAGTGTTTGAAAAAATTTTATTTAAATTCTGCAGGTAAGAGTTCTCTCCTCGTCACATGTGTTTGCATGTATGTGTAATTATATCTTGTTTATTAGTTAGAATTTTACTATATATTTAATAGCTAAAAAAGAGGATCTGGTAAATACATTCAGTTTCAATATTTTTGGGCTACTATGTGGTTGACTCTGTCTTAGCTGATAAAACCATTCCTAACCTAATAACTTGAAAATAAGGAAAGTAAGATTGCCCAGGCTAACCTTACCAATCATTGATTTTTAGCAGTGGGGCTTGAATCAATCAGAGTGACGTGTCAGTTTCCACTGGCAAGATTATTCTCTGTGGAAATGAACATAGGGTACTATAACAATTAGACTTTGAACTCATCATGGCCATTACTGTTTCCTTTGTGACTTAAATGAGTTCACAGTTTTAGCCTGGAACTAACTTGATGCCATCAAATATTTGATTGATATAACTCTCTTGTTTTGATTCTTTACTTACAATGATTCTAATCTGGCATGCTACAGAGAGTAACAGAAAGAGAATGCAATAACCTGATGTATAGACTCTGCTAGTAAATTCATATTTGAAATTTAAAATAAGAGATTATGGTGGGTAAGGTGGTGGTGGTAGGGGGGATGGTAATGATGTTGGCGCTGTAGGTATGATTACTGTATTGATGCGTGTGACTTCTGGATCTTCAGAGAGAATCAGATACAGTTGTTCATACAGACATTATATCATTAATTCCTAACTGATTTCTAAAGTGAGATCTAATTTTAAAATATTTATTGCATGGTAAATTTTCTCTGTAAATCCTTTCTATGAATAAAGATCTGTAAGTAAGGAGTTAGTCTTCAGTTGAAGCAGACAGTTTTCTTTAGTCATTTTGTCATTCTGTAGTTCACTCTTTTAAGAAATTATATGTTTTTATGCCGTTTGTATTGCTTGTTATAAAAATTTTGGGGTGTAAATACTATTCCACATACATATGTTAATTGTGTTCACATTTTTCTTTTTAAACAGAGATTATCACCTTTCCTATCTGTCTTTAAGAACCAGTATTGGTCTGTGGACTTCTTTTTTGTGCATTGTTTTGGTTGCAACAGATGCAAGCAGCCTTGTGTGTTATATTACTCGATTTACAGAGGAGGCTTTTGCAGCTCTCATTTGTATCATATTCATCTATGAGGCTTTGGAGAAGCTCTTTCATTTAGGAGAAATATATGCATTTAATATGCGTAACAACTTAGATGAACTGACCACCTACTCGTAAGTGTTTCTCTTTCCACCTGATATTAAAATGTGTTTTTGCAGAGATGTCAGAGCCTAAGAAAATTCATTTCCTGCATCATGATACTGTATCTAGCTGTAACTACCCAACTAGCTTGTGGTAGTTGGACATGTTTGTTTCAGATGTGATTTTGGCAAAGCATTCAATGGATGTAAATGTAGTTGATCAAATTTAGTCATTTTTTTGTTCATTGAAATTATTCAAATGTGTGTGTTTTTAGTCTTTTTTGAATTGGATTGACTAATTTAAATTTGATTACTGAACAACTAATCTACCGTATATTTGAATTGGGTAGTTATAATTGTATCTTAAATTCTTTAACTAAAGTCTGGATGTACACTAGGATATGGGATATATTTTTAAAATTTATCTTTTTCACATTTTTCACATCATTAATTTTTAAAGGTTAATTTTTAATAAAAATTTTTTTTGGAAGAATTTTAGTATACTTTTTGACATTTAGTGGAATATTTTCTTTATGATAAGAAAAGTATGAAATGAAAATAATTTTAAACTCTAGAATAAAATTGGACTTGAAAAGTCACATCTAATAGGTATAAAAAGGTTGACAAATATTAGATGCATTTAAGTAGATTCCTATATTTACTGTCTATCAGTCATGCTTAATGTAAATGCGGTATTGATTTGATTAACTTACATCGAGAAATGTGGTTGCTAAAAGACTAAAAAGGATACAGATTTTCTTTTTCTATTTCTATAGGCACAAAATACCTGTACTCTACCCCTTCCCTCCATTTGTCATCATTTTCCTTTTTCCTCTGCTCCTGTCACTTGTGTGCCCTCAGCTTTGACGGCTGGCATAGAGAGGGATGTGAAAATTCCTATAAGACATTGACCTATTGGAAAATGTTAGTGACACTTTGATTCTAAATATATAAGGTGCCACCTCCTTTGTTCTTAATTGCTTTAATTTAAAACATTCGCTCTTTCTCTGCCTTTTGTTCCTTTGATCTTTAAGAAGCATAACTTTTATAGTATAGTTGGCCAATTAAGGCAATGTTTCCTTCCTGGTGACCAATTACGTGTGAATAGCATTCATTCAGCTAACATCCTATGAGAGCTTGCAGAAACTATGTTAAAACTGTTGCCTAATTTATATTATAAATTTAAAATTTGTATTTCTAATGGTACTTAATTATTCACATCATAACCCCATTTGTGTAAGAAGAAACCAAGGATCTTGGAGGTTAAAGCTTGTCTTAGGTCATATAGCCAGTAAATGATAGTACTTAGACCCAAAATCCATCTTCTTGCCTTTTCTCAAACAGTTTATAATCTTATTGGGAATATTTAGGGTCTCCCCCCCCAATTTTTAAATATAAAGAAACTTTTTTGCATATTTCTAGCTTTTTTTAGGAAGAAGACATATTCTGGGTATGAACTGAACTTTCAGACTTGCTAAGACTCTCCTAGTACTGTCGTGATAAAAAAAAACCATGTTTTGTTTTATTTATTTATTTTTTTTTGAGACTGAGTCTTAAGCTGTTGCCCCAGGTAGAGTGCTGTGGCCTCATAGCTCACAGCAACCTCAAACTCTTGGGCTTAAGCGATTCTCTTGTCTCAGCCTTCCAAGTAGCTGGGACTACAGGCGCCTGCCACACTGCCCTGCTATTTTTTGGTTGTAGTTGTCATTGTTGTTTAGTGGGCCGGGCTGGATTTGAATCCACCAGCTCTGGTGTATGTGGCTAACACCCTTGTCTATTTATTTTTTTAAGAGTAAGTCTCAAGACCAATAAAGAGGGAGCACGAGTAGGTAGCAAGTGTCAGAGTACAAAGAATTAGGCCAAGGCCAGTAGATTGATTAAGCTCAGGAATTCGAGACCAGCCTGAGTAGGAGTGAGACTCCATCTCTAAAATTAGCCAGACATTATTGAGGTTGCCTGTAGTCTCAGCTACTAGGAAGGCTGAGGCAGGAGGGTCACTTGAGCCTAAGAGTTTGAGGTTGCTGGAAGTTCTGATACCACCGCACTCTACTGAGGATGACAAAAGTGAAACTCTGTCTCACAAATAAAAAGGAAGAAAGAATTAATAGTAGTATAATTTATTGTGAGTCAGCGGTAACTGCTATGGAGGTTAAATAGATTTAGGAGAGAGTAATGTTGCTAAACATGGTGGTATCTTCTCAGAGTTGTAAAGAAAATAGGGCCCCCCCAAGGGTATATTTTACTAGTTTCATTAAGTAAACATTTAATTGATATTTGTATTAGTTTGATTTTATTTACGTAATTCAAACCATATTCCATTCTATTGTTTCTGATGTATTTTCACTTTCTAGTCTCTGTTTTTTGCAACATGGTATAAAAAGGTTGAGAATTTAAAAGCTATCACATTGTGTAATTGATTTATGTTTATGATGTAAACATGAAATCCAGGAACCTTGAAAATTTATCCTACTCTAATTTCTCAGATGTGTGTGTACTGAGCCTCCTAATCCTAGCAATGAAACTCTAGAGCTGTGGAATAAAGAGAATATAACAGCACGCAGTATTTCCTGGGGAAATCTCACTGTTTCTGTGAGTATATTATGAAATAAAGAGTTTCTTAAATACATATTATTCTGATTCTTTTAGTTTTTTCTGATTAGACATACTTTTTTTTGTAGATCAATGAATATATACTATGTTTTTAGAATGTAGTGCCATGACCAGGTAGTAGTTACCAACTTTTTTTTTTACTGTATCATGCCCTAAAAATTATAGGCTGAAAGAATAAAGCTGGTTAAAAAGATAAAGGTGGACTGTATTTGACTTCCAAGATATAATTATTAGAAAGATGTGAATATACTTACAGTTTCAAATTCTACCTAGATTGGTAAATTTGAAGGAAATATCTACTGTAACTGTGGTTCCAAGTTCTAGACATTATATGTATCACATTTTGTGTCCACTTGTCCTGCTTGCTTTTTATCAGTTAATCTCCTCCATGGACGGCTTATTTAGAGGATGGTGAGTGCTGTGGTTGTATTTTGAAGGTTTAAATGAACCATGTCTGGCTCATAGAGACAAGTCTGACTCAAGCACTAAGTGATGATAAATGAAAAAAAAAAAATGCAATGAGCACCTCCCATGCACTGAATACTATTACAGATGCTTTGTATTTTGTTGGGAAATTTTGTTTTGTCCCTAGAATATTCATTTTGAACACTTCTAAGGTTGGAATATAAAGTGATGCTAGCATTCCGAATTAAAATTCAGATGCCTTGAGCTTCTGTGGTGCTGTTTAGTATATGAGCTCTGAAGCAAGCATTCTGGTGCTTTTTATGTTGTATAAGAAACAGCTGTATTTTGTATAAGCAGCTGTATAACAAATGTATAACAGTTGTATGAGCATCTGTAGGTTATTCCTTTCTTACTAAAGGTGATAGTTAGCCCCTAACTTTATGATTTAAAGATAGCTGAAATTTTATCCCAGTGTTAATTTAAGGCTATGCTCTCTAGTATAGTATCCATTAGCTATATGTGCATATTAAAATTAAACTGAAATATGAGTAATTAAAAGTTTAGTTTCTCAGTGAACCATCTACATATCAGGCTCTCAATAACTTATGTGGCTGCTGGCTTCTGTATTGGCTAGTGAAGATGTACGACATTTCTACCACAGTGTTTTATTGGACAGTGCTAATTTAACGCAATAAAAATCAGTAATTGACTTAGACTCATGCTTTACTATTTTATATTTTAAAAGTCATTTATTATGTAAGAAGCATAGTTAATAGAGCTGTTCAAATAAAAGCGATTTGTTAAAAATAATTTATTTCATGATGTATAGGCTGTCTTCATATTATTATAAATATAATCAGGGGTATCTGACCTGCACCCTGTGGGCCACATACTGATTTTAGTAGGATGTTTTTTGCTTGTCTGTGGTATCAGATATCATGTAAAGTGTGTAGGCATCTAACTCTTCCCCCCAGTCAGCTTTCATTAGTGTTTGTATATTTAATGTGTGGCCCAAAACAACTCTTTTTCTTCCAGTGTGCAGCAGAGGAGAAAAAAGCTTGGACAGCTCTGAATAGGTCTTTTCAGAATGTTTTCTTTACAAACAAAAAGGGCATGTGAGTTTTGTTCTGTTTTGTTTTGTTTTTGTTTTTGTTTTTTTTTGCAGTTTTTTGCCGGGGCTGGGGTTGAACCCGCCACTTCTGGCACATGGGGCCGGTACCCCATTCCTTTGAGCCACAGGCGCCGCCCATTGTTTTTTGATAGGTATAGGTTTTATTTCCACAATCCATCAATACATGGAAATTGAAAATAATGAAACATTTAGCTATTTTTCTTTTGGTATACCTGACTTGTTTTGTTAAAATGAGCCTCATTAGAGTATGAGTTAGAAAAGGATTTTATGGCATGTGTCTTTGTTACTCTCTGGTTACTTTTTAGTTATCTTCCCCCCTAAAAGAAAATCAAGTCAGTAGGTTTCTATAGTTGTATAATATCATGCTGTACTACTGAATTAACTTTGACAAAATATTGTATTCTGGTGAATTGAGAAATGTGTTTATTTTTCAGATTATACCATCTCTGAACTCAGGATGTATCTTGCAGTTAATTAGTGGTAGGCTCGGTTGCCTGTGGCTCAAGTGGCTAAGGCGCCAGCCACATACACCTGAGTTGGTGGGTTCAAATCCAGCCTGGGCCCACCAAACAACAATGATGGCTGCAACCAAAAAAATAGCTGGATGTTGTGGCAGGCGCCTGTAGTCCCAGCTACTTGGGAGGCGGAGGCAGGAGAATCGCTTGAGCCCAGGAACTGGAGGTTGTTGTGAGCTGTGATGCCACGGCACTCTACCCAGGGTGACAGCTTGAGGCTCTATCTCAAAAAAAAAAGAAAAAAAAGGTATACTGTAATTTGGTAATTTTTTTTTAATGAAACATAAATTAACCATATGTTTTACAATCAGTTGCATCTTAGAGTCAGTGAAGTTTACTGAACTATTTGATATTTAACAATCTCTTTCATCTCTCTTTTTTTCTTTTCTCTCTCTCTCTCTCCTTTTTTCTAGGAATGTAAAACATTTCATGGTGTATTTGTAGGATCAGCTTGTGGTCTTCATGGACCTTATATTCCAGATGTGCTCTTTTGGTGTGTCATCTTGTTTTTTACAACGTTTTTCCTGTCTTCATTCCTCAAGCAATTTAAGACCAAGCGTTATTTTCCTACCAAGGTAACTGGGATCTAATTTTAGAATTCTGGCAATATTTATGTTTTTAATTTTTATTTCCTTGTTTTATTTCAAAACAGTAACATGCTGTTTGAGGAAAATTGTTCATAGTGTATAATATTTATTACATATCAGAGCACACAGTGGGAAGATGATGGTATCATGAGAATTAGTAGGTTAGTTGTGAAATGTTTTATCTTCTGGGAAAGAATTAGACATAAATGTATGTAATTGATAACATTGTCACTAATTAAAATCCCCATTCATACTTTTTAGTGACATACTATCTGTGAAAGATGAATTGTTTTGAAAGGACACAATATTTTCTGTTTATATTAACATATTTCCTTTAACATAGGTGCGATCAACAATCAGTGACTTTGCTGTATTTCTCACAATAGTAATAATGGTTGCAATTGACTACCTTGTAGGAGTTCCATCTCCTAAACTTCATGTTCCTGAAAAATTTGAGGTAAGGATTAAACCAGTGGCTATTTGTTGCTTAGGGATACAAAACAGATTTATTTTCGTAGTTGCCTGGGAAAAATAGTTTCCTGTATGCTAATTCTGATTTGTACTGACTCTGCCAAAGTCTCAGGGTCTCTAAAACAGTTTGGTTTAGGAGTTGATCTAGTAGGCAAATTGATTTCACCTTGTATGAACACGTTGAAATGACATTCTTGTTTGCTTATTTATTCCTGTATAACACATTTCTTCAGAATGTAATGCCTTAGCAGCATAGTGGCTTGGTCTGTGGGCTGCAATCATGTATTGGTTTGATGGGGGCAATATGACCTCATTTACCTCTGGGCCCTCAGTTCAGAGGGTTGAAACAGCTGAGAAAGGAGCCTTGCCACTCTCCCATCCCGTCCACCACTTTGTATCTTATCCTTAAGAAAGCTTATCTAGGCTTACTCAACAGCATAATAATCTTAGAGTTCCAAGAGGGTTGAAGAAGAAGCTGCACGGTCTCTCAAAGTAGAGACTTGGAAATCACACAGTGTCACTTTGGCCTTATGTTGTGAGTTAAAGTAAGTCAAAAGGTCATTCCATGATACAGGGGAAAGGAAATAGACTGCACCTCTAGATGGAAAGGGTGGCTAAGTCACATGGGTAGGCATATAGGTGTAGGGAAGGGAAGAAAGAATCCCTGTGACTATCATTGAAAATAATTCACTGTACACGCTAAGATTTAATTCAGATCTGTCCATTGACATTTCTTGGAATAGACCTAGACCCTGCTGTGGAAATTTAGTGCAATAGAGGAAGGAAACTTTTTTCTTTATTATTTTAATTTTTTTGACAGCCTACTGATCCAAATAGGGGCTGGATCATAAGCCCATTGGGAGATAACCCTTGGTGGACCTTATTAATAGCTGCTATTCCTGCTCTGCTTTGTACCATTCTCATCTTCATGGATCAACAAATTACAGCTGTAATCATAAACAGAAAGGAGCACAAATTGAAGGTAATTATAAAATTTTGTCTGAAACACTATGATTTCTTAGGGTTTCAGGTATTTTGAAAATGATTTGAACTTTAAAAGATGTAAGATTAATACTAGTTTCTTCTTTCTTTATAATTAATATAGAATTTTAAGCTGAAAGAACTCTTTAGACTTATAAATATTCATGTTGATTTCAATTCTCAGAAAGGAGCTGGCTACCACCTTGATTTGCTCATGGTTGGTGTTATGTTGGGAGTGTGCTCTGTCATGGGACTTCCATGGTTTGTGGCTGCAACAGTGTTGTCAATAAGTCATGTCAACAGCTTGAAAGTTGAATCTGAATGTTCTGCTCCAGGGGAACAACCCAAGTTTTTGGGAATTCGTGAACAGCGGGTTACAGGGCTAATGATTTTTATTCTAATGGGCCTCTCTGTGTTCATGACTTCAGTACTAAAGGTAAAATCTCTTTGTTATATTTTTTAAAATCTTATATGTCATAAGATTGTCATACAATCTTAGTTGTATAAAATTGGAACATTAACATGTATTTAAAATAGCTAAAATTAGTTTTGTTTGCTATAGTTTGCTTGGGAAATAATATTTGGTAGTATTTTTAGTATAGTAAGTTTTAGTAGTAAGTATATTCATCTTAAAAATAATGTAAAAGGGGCTTGATGCTCATAGCATAGTGGTTATGGTGCCAGCCACATACACCGCGGGCTGGTGGGTTTGAACCCGGCCCAAGCCAGCTAAATAACGACACCAACTACAACAAAAAATAGCCAGGCGTTGTGGCGGGTGCCTGTAGTCCCAGCTACTTGGGAGGCTGAGGCAAGAGAATCGCTTAAGCCCAAGAGTTTGGGGTTGCTGTGGGCTGTGACTGCACGGCACTCTACGGAGGGTGATATAGTAAGACTCTGTCTCAAAAAAAAAAAAAAAAAAAAAAAAAAGTAAAAGAGTAACATTAAAGGCTGCATAGTTTTAGAAAAGCTAATGGCTTAGTTAAGATCTAAAAGTACAATATACCCAGAGGATTTTGTAGACATATTAGATGAAGTAAGATGGCAAAATGGGTGAAAATTTGTTACTTGACCAAAATGTAAATATCATGTTGTCATTAACGAACTTAATGTATTCTTCCTGATGGACTAAAAGAACCAAAAGTAGTAAATACTCATTAGAAAAACTAAACTAATATAATAAAGTATAAATACTTTTAATTGTACCTGTTTTTATAGTACACATCATACTAAATCTAGTAGATTAAAAAACCTATAGTGATGAATTTTAATATCTAATCTGATATTTTCTGTTCATCATGAAAGAGCTCAACTTTGTTTTCTCCCTTATATTTCAGTTATGTTGTGGAAAAAAAAAAAAAAAGAGCCATAACGTCATTTCTAAATTAGATTATAAACTTGGGGTCTGTGTGTATGTATTAACTAAAAAAAATTCTAGTAAATATTGAATTCCTTGGCCTCATTTCATGGACTTTCTACCAGACAATTAAGTCACTCAGTAATCTGTTGAGTACCTACTGTGCTGTTAAGCACTGGGGAAACAATAATCAATAGGATACATCATTGTCTACTTCTGAAACTGAAGACCTTTTTGATGAAAATAGGTAAATGGTCATTTGCAGTGTAGTGGTAAGTATAGTTTAGAAATGCTTGCGAACGAGAGGAGGAATATTTAATGCAGTCTTACAGGGATATAGTCACCCATTGATTAAGGTTGCCCTTTAAATTTTTAAAGAAATTTAAAAATTTTGAAACTATTAACTAGGGATAAGTAGAAACACTAAAGTATAATTTGAAGAAAGCTCTAAAATGAGAAGGTAGTCCTGTTTTCATTCATTTTCCAAAAGCAACTCTCTAAACGTAAGCTCATTTTTAACTTCTTTGGAATTTTTTTTGGGTCTATTCTGGTTGGTACCATCATGATAGCTCTAAATATTTTTACAATTTTATTTTTCAGTTTATTATGTTTAGACTGAGGTTCTTTACCTAAAATAGTGATTCTCAAAGTCCTCACACTCCTAGGACCTCTAGGAATCTTTGAAATCCTGTCAGGGATTTGCCATGTCCTTTTTTTGCCAAACGCATACTGTGCGGCAGGATTTCCTTCGTACACTTTACCCAGAACAGAATATTGCAGCAGATTGAATGCAGATGCAGATATGGTAATTCAATAGTCTTCTTTTAAGCCAGACACTAAAGAGTTTTCCAAAAATGTAGTACAATGCTCTTCTTTCACTTAATCGTGTTTTGTTTTGGAAATTATAGTTTTTCATAAAAATGTGTTTCTTATGTTAACTTGTAAGTTTATTGTGAGTTTATGATAGCTATTTACATTTTTTAAAAAATTTCTAATATGGTAAATGTCAGTATATAGAACCCACATAAATAAAAGTAGTTTTGGAGAGGTGTCCTCCCTACTTTTAAAAGGGTTCCTGAGACCATAATGTTTGAAAGCCTCTGATCTAAGGTTGTGTCTTTCATGATGAGCTACCAAAATCCGGCTTATATACTCTCCATCCTCACTCTCCCTTCCATCACCTATCTCTTACTGACTTTTACTATTATTTAAAGGTTAGTAACATTTGCTTTCTGTGCTGTTATTATAATCGAACCTTCTGTGCTGCTTCTGTACATTAAATTATAAAAATGTAAACCCTCTGGGAATACACAAATAATACTATGATATGAATATTTGCTAAGGACTAAGCAGTATGTCCTCCTTACAGGGAGGCAGAAATATACCCTGTTTTACTCCAACCCAAGCCTCAAGATCTAATAAGTCTTAATATCTACTGTTTTCCCTTACTGGAAAAGATAGTATATGCAGGTTCCCCCTTTTCTTGTATTCCTTTTTTTGTATTGTGAAAGGAGTTGTTTTTTACATGGTACCTTAAGTGGTAACCTTTTTTAGAGCTCTTGCATGTTTCTCAATGGCTTTATTCCCCCTACTACTTGGATATACATTTCTAAGTTGGAGATAATTTTCCTTTGGGTCAAAAGTCATTGCTGTATTTGTTTTCTAGAGTCCAGTTTTCTAATGAGAAGTCTGGTATCTGTTTGATTTTTGTACTTTTACAGAGATCATTTCTCCCTCTTTCTGGAAGCTACCAAAATTTTTCTCTGTGGATCAGTTCACTCTGGAAACTTGGGCCTTCAGTTGTGGGAGTTTTATTCCATTGTGTATTTCTTCTACTGTCTCTGTTAGAAATTTCTTCAACTCCAACTAAAAAGATCTCAGACCTTGTGAATTTGTTCTTATGTTCTTATCCCAGCTCCCTATCAGTATTAAAGAAAATTTTCTCAGTTTTTTGTATTGTTACATTGATCTTTAGTGTTCTCAAAACTATTACTACAAAATTCTTTTTGGTAATTATATCTTTAACTTCCAGGAGCTTTTTTCATTCTGATTATTCATTTGTCTTAGCATTCTGTAGTTGCTTTTTGGATAAAATACTTTTTTAAAGTTCCCAGAGGATATTCATTCAATTTTAGTAATATGTTTTCTTTATGAATTATTTTGTCCCCCAGGGTCCTTAGAAAAGATGTACTAGGTTTGTTAGTAGCAGATATGGTTTTCCTTTGCAGTTTTTAAGTCTTTTTTTCCTTATAGACTTCTCCCTTGGAGTGCTGGTTTTTGAGTAAATGGATGGAGCCTATTAGTATAATAGCCAGACTTTCTTATAGGATGCCTAGGACCAGGTGGGCAGTTTGGGGTTCTCATCACAGCCACCGGAATAAGGACTTTATTTCAGAGGTGGATTTCATTTACTCAATTCAGTAAATGCTACTGTGTGCATAATAGTCCCTGTAGGAAGTGGTGATAGTAATAATGATGACTAATGTTTTTTGAGTGATTGATATCAGGTGTTTTTCTGAGCATTTTATGTATTTGAAGTCCTTTAGTAGTCACAGCAATCTGACGTAGAAACTGAAGCACAGAAAGATTAAGTTTTGATTAAAAAGTTAATTGCCTTTTTAAATCAAGTGGTCTTGATTGCAGCTCCCATGCTCTTAACAACTAAACATACTCCCTTTTTAGGAAGAAACTTGTAAAAAATGAGCAATTTTTCAAGGAGATTATTGTATATTAGCATTTTAATTATGTATAGAAATGTTGGGTTGGTTTAATCTTTGTGACTGAAGGATCTTTTAATTCTTTCCCCAGAATTATTTATTGATATGTTTTTGTGTACCTGTTACTCATAAGTTTTAATTGTGGTTATTTTACTTACAGTTTATTCCAATGCCTGTTCTGTATGGTGTTTTCCTTTATATGGGAGTTTCCTCATTAAAAGGAATCCAGGCAAGTCTTAAGTCTTCAATGGTTTGGTGAAGAACTTAAAAAAATTTTAAATTTGCAAAATCTGTTTTAATGATGATAGTGATTATTCTCAACACTTTGATATTTTGGGACATGTTAGCTTTTTCACTAGTGACTTCAAATCACATTTTCCAAGTGATAATTGCTTACTCTATATTTTACCCCCCAGAGAACAAGATCATGAACTGATAATGGTTCTGGCCCGTACCTGTTGTTTTTAATTAAAGACATTATAAGGCACTGTAACTCTCAGTAAAGACAAAGGAGAGTGAAAGGGAGGATCGGAAAGATTACAATGGGGAAAAAGTTCTATGTCTGGCATGTAGACCAGTTTCAGTACTTTTATTTATTTTTTTTCAGAACTTGAATAGATAGGTGTTAGTTTCTTATAAAAATGGTGTAAGAAACCTTCATTTGTGTGGCACAGTGTAGTTCATAAAGCCTAGCATGTAAATCATTTTGTGAGCCTGAAAACACCATTCGGGAGAGATGAAGTATTTTAATCTCCCAAATTTAAGCATTTTGGCTTGAGTTTTCTGATTAAATTGGTTGCTGTAGTTAAGTGACTGCTTTGATTTTTTTTTTTTCCCTTTCATTGGATTCAGAGATTCTTTGTTGGAAACATTCTTCTACTACCAGAACATATCAAGAAAGTTATAGTTTAATGCACAAAACTCTAAAGTTGAGTATAATTTCTTCACCTATATAGCAAGAATGATACTTTGTTGAGAATTTTTTTTCTTTATTGTTCTCCATTTTATACAGTTTTTTGACCGTATAAAATTATTTGGAATGCCTGCTAAGCATCAGCCTGATTTGATATACCTCCGTTACGTGCCTCTCTGGAAGGTCCATATATTCACAGTCATTCAGCTTACTTGTCTCGTTCTCTTGTGGGTGATAAAAGCTTCAGCTGCTGCAGTGGTTTTTCCCATGATGGTAAGTTCAGACTTACTTTGTCACTAATTAACAACATTTTTGTATATTTTTATACTAATTCATTAATATGAAACGTAATAGTCCATTTTAAGGTGTTTGAGGATGTGAATTAGCTGTCTCTAGATATAAACCAGTTGTTTATCTGTCTGAATTGTCTTATTCTCTAAATATTTGTTTTGTTTTTAGTCTTAGGCCATTGAGCTGTTTTATATTTTCAACAAGTTCAGGTTTTAGGATATTTATGAAATAAATATAATAGTCAAATGTAAAAAGCAAAGCAACAAAAACATGGTTCTTTAATGGGATACTCAACCTGGGAGTTTCAGGTTGCTGTGAGCTAGGCTGATGCTGAGGCACTCTAGCATAGGCAACAAACAGAGTGAGACTGTGACTCAAAAACCCCCAAAACCAAAAAATAAAAATTACATGAAAGAGTGTAAAATAAGATCTCAACAAATACCATGTTCCCTGTTTTGAAGAATTAGTATCATAAAAATTCCAGTTATCTGAAAAATAGCATTCAAATGTAATATAGTACCACATTTGAATTTTACTGGTGTTTTATTTCAGTGTATGTATTGGATTGGGGGACAGTGTCATCATGAACTGGATAAATAATTTCAAAGCATATAGAGAAAAATGAATGCCAGACCTACAACATGGATGGTAGAAATGTTCTTTATTTTGGGGGGTGTGGATTACATAAATATATATGTATTTGTCAAAATCATCAAACTGTACACATGCTATTTTTCTATTTTACCATATGTAAATTGTATATTTATTAAAATAAAGTAAAAAATATCAGAGAATAACAAGATAAAGATAATTATAATGAAGAAGGATTCTTGTCTAGTGGTGGGACTTTGCCATCTACTTGACTTTTTCTATGCTGATACTATACTATTTTGAAACCAAATATTTAAAAATTGCCATCAAGTCAGTGTAGCTAGCAAAATATGGAGTTGGCATAGGAATAGGCAGATAGATAAGAAAAATAAGCTGATGAGTCCAGAAATTTATCTGAATTTTGGAATTTTATCACTTGAATACCATAAATAGAGTATTTCATTAAAGATGGTATTTTATTTCTATGGAAAAACTTAGTACACAGTGTTGAAAATTAGTATCTACTGGGAGGCTTGGTGCCAGCCACTTACACCTTAGCTGGCGGGTTCAAATCCAGCCCGGGCCTGCCAAACAACAATGACGGCTGCAACCAAAAAATAGCCAGGTGTTACGGCAGGCGCCGGTAATCTCAGCCACTTGGGAGGCTGAGGCAGGGGAATCGCTTGAGCCCAGGAATTGGAGGCTGCTGTGAGCTCTGCTGCCACGGTACTCTTAACCTTGGGCGAGAGCTTGAGGCTGTGTCTCGAAAAAAAAAAAAATTATCAATTAGGAGTTTCTACTTCCTATCTGGTATGAAATCATAAATAAAATTCATGATTTAAATGTTAAAATAAGTTGTAGTAGAAAACTTATAAGAGTATTTGTATAATCCAGTGATTGAGCATAACTTTACAAAGATAGAAAAACACAACTATATGAGAACGATATGCTATATTTGAGCACATGATAATTAAATGTTTTATTATATGTTCAAAGAGTATCAAAAACAGTGAAATCAGATTGTGAACTGGGAGAAAATATTTCTAACACATAAGGCAGATAAAGGGTTTCCATCTAAACCACACAGAACTCTTATAAATTCATAAGCAAAAGTCATAAAAACCAGCAAAAACAGGCAAAGGTTAGAAAATAGCAAGTGACAGAATAGGAAATGTGAATTGCCAGTCAACATTTGAAAATATGTTCATCTTCAGTAGCAGTTGAAGAAAAGCATATTAAGTAATGTGTATTCTCGTACATGAATGAAAAGTTAAAATCTGATGTTGGGAATAGGTAGTCTAATTCATTACTTAAGATATTTTGAAAATTACTTATACTTATATAAAATTTCAAGTTATAAAAAGTAATCTTTTTGATGATATTCCTCATAATTAACCTGCTTTATAACCTTTTTTCTCCTTTATAGCTTTTTTTGAGCAGAAATTTTAAAAAAATAGGTAATGCAATTCCTTTGAAATAAGATGTTGTCTGAATAATTTTTAAGTAAAATATATGAGGCTTTTTAAAATTATTCATGAGGTGTAATAAGTACCTGTTTCCTCTTTAACTGGAATAATTTATGTCACTTAATCATTTCCTCCCTCACTTTTTTAAGGTTCTTGCATTGGTTTTTGTACGCAAGCTTATGGACTTATGTTTTACTAAAAGAGAACTTAGTTGGCTTGATGATCTCATGCCAGAAAGTAAGAAAAAGAAAGAAGATGACAAAAAGAAAAAAGAGAAAGAGGTAAAAATACTTAAATTTATAACATTTCTTTGTTTAATAACTAGCTACTAGAAGGTCGTACTCCCTATCTGATACCATGTTCAGAATGAAATCATAGATGAATTCTCTATTTAACTGGTTAAATAAGTTATAGAAAACTTATAAGAGTATTTATATAATCCAGTGATTGGGGTAAGCTTTAATCTTTATATGCACTCTTATGTACCATCATTAGTTTGCTTATTGTTTATTTTGTTTATTTTATAGATTGATTGATTGAGATTAGGTCTTGTTATATTACCCAGGCTGGTCTCAAACTCCTGGACTGGAATGATCTTTCTATTTCTCTTGAGTAGTTAGGATTATAGGCATAAACCACCATGCTCAGCCTATATTGAGATTTAAACATGAGTGCTTTATTATGAATTTGATTTTTGTTTTGGTTTTCAATAACCAACTTGGCACTATCAATAAGAAAGAAAAATATAGACATTATACAGCATAGATGCTTTTGTTGATTGTAGTGCCTTGTTTAATATTCCCATTCACAATATTGTTTGAAAATCGAAAGTAAAAAGAAAGATAAATACTTTTAAATGTTACGATCTTATTTAAACACAGATAAAAAAGTTACTGGTTTTATGTTTACTTTTCAACGAAAATTATAACTCTTCAATTAGATGCTAATTAGAATATTAATTAGAATTGAGCCTCCAAAATTTTAAGATTAAGAAACTTTTTTTTTTTCAAGACAGTCACTTTGTTGCCCTTGGTAGAGTGCCATGGAGTCATAGTTCACAGCAATATCACACTTTTGGGCTCAAGCAATTCTCTTGTCTCAGCCTTCTGAGTAGCTGGGACTATAGGTGCCTGCCACGATGCTTGGCTATTTTTAGAGCCGGGGTCTCACTCTTGCTCAGGCTAGTTTCTAACCTGTGAACTCAGGCAGTCCACCTGCCTTGGCCTTCCAAAGTGCTAGGATTACAGGCGTGAGCCATCGCACCTGGCAAAATTAAGATTTTTTTCCTTTACACTCTACCAAGGGGAACAAAGTGTAAATATGTGTGAGTTTTTAGTGATTTTTTTTCAAATAAGATACAATTAATTTATAAAATACTTATGTCAGATTGCCTGTTTGTTACTTCCTATATTAGAATGATGTACATAACAAATACCAAAAGTAATAGGGGCTTTATACATGAGAATTTATTCTTCCATGTAAAAAGAACTCTTAAAAGCAAGAGATGTAGTCTTGTGGCTCCCCGAAGTTAACCAGAGATTCCTTGTTACTTTTTTCCTGTCCTTAGAATATAGTTTTCATCCTCAAATTCTCTTTTTGGGGGCAGAATGGCTGGCAAACTCCAGTATCATGTTATCATTAGAGATAGCAGGGAAAAGGAAAGATAGAAGACAAAGCAGACTTTACCACATTGTTGTGTTTTAGGGAGACTTTGAATGTCACCTAATTAAGTTCCACTTGCACTACCTGTTCCTACTATGTTGCCAAGAATGCTGGGAAATTTAGTTTGGGTGTTTTTATTTTGTTTTGTTTTTTTGAGACAGAGTGTCTCTGTTGCTTTGGATAGAGTGCAGTGGTGTCATAATAGTTCATTGTATCCTCAAACTCCTGAGTTCAAGTGATCCTCCTGCCTCAGTCTCTCAGGACTTGGACTACAAGCGTATACCCCCATATCTGGCTAAGTTTTGTATTTTTTGTAGAGATGGGGGCTTGCTCTGACAACAGCAAGACTTTCTCAGGCTGTCTCGAACTCCTGAGCTCAAGTGATCCTTCTGCCTAGGCTTCCCAGAGTGGTAGGATTACAGGTTGGAGCCATGTGCCACCAGCCAGGGTGGTTTTGTTTGTTGGTTTGTTTGTTAAATCTGGGTACATTCTTTCCTCTAAATAGTTGGATTTTTTTAGTAAGGAAGAAAAGTATGAATGCTCTCAATCTCTTCTGTACTGTCCTATCTATCTAACCACCCTCATTATTAACAGTTATAATTTTGTTTTATATCTACTGTTTAAGTGGTTCTCAGCCTGCAGTGACCCTCCCTCCCCCACCATACTGGAGGGCTGCTGCTGGCATCCAGGGGGTAAAATCTTGGGATGCTATGAAGTACTTGTATACACTTAACTTCCTTCTGCAGCACAGATTCATTAGACCTTAAATGTCAATATTGTTGAGGTTGAGAAACCCCTGCTTTGTCCAAATTAAGTTTTGCTCATTTTGTGACGAGAGACATGAGATTTCACAAAATTGTATCTCTTATTGTATACCTACATGATAATTGATAATCAGAATTTACATAGTTCATTTTTTAATAGTATTAATGATTTACTTATAGAAATGAAAGTTATACCATTTTAAAATGAATCTTTATAAGTGATTGTTTTCATTTTGTGTTACAAGTATATGTTCATGATTGTAAAATGAATTTTTTTAGTCATGGCAGGTATGTTGCATTTAAATAATGTCAGTTTCAGTTTTTGAGATGTTACATATTAACTGGTCTTTCTGGAAATATTTTGGAAGAGTAATCTCTTCACATATGTTCTCTAAAGGAAGCCGAACGAATGCTTCAAGATGAAGATGATACTGTGCACCTTCCATTTGAAGGAGGAAGTCTCTTGCAAATTCCAGTCAAGGCCCTAAAATATAGGTGAGAGATAACTGTATTTTGTAAAGTGTATTTTATATACATGTTAAGTGCATGTATAAGCCACATCAGCTTTCTTTAGTGATTTCTGTTTTTAAGAAGATGATAAAATTTATATCTGATGTGTTAGCTAAAGGAGGACTATGTGCAATTTGAAAGGGAAGTTCCTCACTCACTTTCCACCCAGCTTCTAGGCGGGAATGAACAAAAAAGGTAGACCAGAGCTTTAAACTAACTTTCATGCCAGGCCAGTAAGATTTACCTGTCTTCCTTCACTCCATCTGTCTTAGTAAAAGTTTTATACACATACACACACAAGTTTATTTTTTAGTATTTATTTATTTTTTGCAGTTTTTGGCCGGGGCTGGGTTTGAACCCACCATCTCCGGAATATGGGGCTGGTGCCCTACTCCTTTGAGCCACAGGCGCCACCTACAAG
Organism: Perodicticus potto; assembly: GCA_963574655.1. NCBI lineage: Eukaryota > Metazoa > Chordata > Mammalia > Primates > Lorisidae > Perodicticus > Perodicticus potto. Next base: position 23,057 of record CAUYRH010032014.1, read on the forward strand.
TTTATTTTTATTATGAGTACATATTAGTTGTGTATCGTTATAGCACATAGTATGAATTAATCAACTCAGGTTTATTGGGGTATTTAGCACCTCAGACATTTAACATCACTTTGTGTCATGAACATTCCAGTTTCACTCTTTCAGTTATTTTAAAGTATACCCTAACTTGTTTATTGGCACTGTTGTGCTATCAAATCTTGTTCATTATCCCTAGCTAGCTATATTTTTATACCCATTAACCATCCCCACTTTATCTCCCATTCTCAGCTACTCATCCCAGTCTCTGGCAGCCATTATTCTACTCTCTGTGTACACGAGATCATTTTTTTTTTTTTTAACATTTAGTTTTCATGTATGAGTGAGAACATATGAGATTTGTCTTTCTGTGATCGGCTTATTTCACTTAACAAAATGTTGTTCAATCTCATCCATTTTTTTTTTTTTAAATTAAATCATAGCTGTGTACATTAGTGCAATCATGGGGTATAATGTGCTGGCTTCATATACAATCTGGAATATTTTCATCCAACTGTTAGACATAACCTTCATGGGATTTGCTTGGTTATTGTATGAAAATATTTGTATTCTGCATTTAGTAAGTTTCACCTGTATCCTTCTAAGATGCACCATCATCCATGTTTTTGCAAACAGCAGGATATCATTCTTTTTGAGGCTTTATAATATTTTATTGTATGTATGTACCACCATTTCTTTATCCATTCACCCATTGATAGATACTTAGTTTGATTCCAAATCTTGGCTATTGTGAATAGTGCTGCAGTAAACAGAAGAGTGAAGATACCTTTTTGATATATTGAGTTCCTCTTCTTTGGATATATACCTAGCAGTAGGATTGCTGACAGTTCTATTTTTGGTTTTTTGAGGAATCTCCATTCTCTTCTAATTCACACCAGCAGTGTATGAAGGTTCCCCTTCTTTCAAATCCTTGCCAGCATTCCTTATTGCCTTTTTGATAAATGACACTTTAACTGGGGTGAGATGGTATCTCATAGTAGTTTAGTTTTGGTTTGCATTTCTCTGATAACTAATGAAGTTGAGCATTTTTTTTCATATCCCTATTGGCCATTTTTTATGTCTTCTTTTGAGTTCAGAACCTAAAGAGATTATTTTAAGTTGTAAGAGCTCCTTATATATTCTAGTTACTAATCTGACATCAGATGATTAGTTTAGAAATATTTCCTCCCATTCTGTGGTTTGTCTTTTCATTTTGTTATTGTTTCCTTTCTTTTGCAGAAGCTTTTCAGCTTGATGTAATCCCGTTTGTCCAATTTTATTTTGGTTGCCTTTGGTTTGGTGGTATTTCTCCAGAAGTTTTTGCCCAGACCAGTGTCCCAAAGTGTTTTTCTTTCAGAAGTTTCACAGTTTCACGTCTTAGATTTAGGTCTTTAATCCATTTAAATTTGTGGGAGATAAGGGTTTAGTTGCATTCTTCTGCATATGGATATCCTGTTTTTCCAGCACCATTTATTAATATGACCGTCATTTACTCATTGTATGTTGTTGACATCTTTGTAAAAGATAAGTTCAGTATGCGTACGTGGATTTTCATCTGGGTTCTCTGTTCTGTAGCATTGCTTTATGACATAAAGTTTAAAATCAGTGTATGATTCTAAAAATATATTTATCCTCTGAGTAGTATAGTTTTTTCCATTTTGTTCTTCATTAGGGCTTGGCTCAATATGTGATGGAAAATAAACATTTTCAGAAATCCATAGATATGTAGTATCAATAATCCATTTTTTGATAGCCCTCCAATATGTAATTATGTTTAGGGACCCTAAAACTGCTAGTTTCCAAAGGTATGATTTGACCACTGGTAGTGAGGGCTTATGTTATGGAAAAATTAATGTGTCGTGTGTGATTTATCATGTGTGATTTTGCTGATTCATATTTAAATTTGAGAACTAAAGATACAGAGGGAAGTTCAAATTATTTTTATAGTTTTAATAAGTTGGTAATCTGTATTTATAAACATACCTGATTCCTTTTTTTTTTTTTTGTTTCAAATTAATACGGGGGTACAGTTTTTCGGTTACATTGTTCTCACACACCCCCCTCCCCGGTAAAGTTCCATTTGTAAAAGAGCCCCTTACCCACAGGGCATGTCATACACCCTCACGACGTGCACATTAGGCGAGATTCCGCCTCATGCCTTCCCTCTTTCTGCCAATCATCCTCCCCACTCTTGCTTCCCTCTACCCCCGAACTAGACTATATTAGTGTTTTATTGTTAAGAGCATGTAATTGTTTATATATTGATTTCATTTTAGTATGGAGAATGTTGGATATTTATTTTTCCATTTTTATACTTTACTAAGAAGAATGACTATAACTCCTATTTCCATATGTGTTTCATTTCTGATTAACAGCTAGACTGTATGTAGTTTCCTTCTTTTCCTGACCAGTTGATGGAAAATGTTTATTGGTATTTATTTATTATTATTATTATTATTATTAATTTTTTTTTTTTTTAAGGTAGAGTCTCCCTATGTCGCCCTCGGTAGAGTGCTATGGTGTCACAGCTCACAGCAACCTCAAACTCTTGGGTTTAAGTGATTCTCTTGCCTCAGCCTCCCAAGTAGCTGGGACTACAGTCACCTACCACAACGCCTGGCTATTTTTGTTGTTGTTAGCAGGCCCTGGCTGGGTTCGAACCTGCCAGCCCCAGTGTCTGTGGCCGGTACCCTAACCATTGAGCACAGGTGCTGAGCCTAAATTATTCTCTGTAGTTTTTATAGAAGTCACATTTGGACCTGAACATGGTGATTAGTTGTGATAAATGAATTAATCAACTAATTTTCCTCTAGACGTTTTTGCTATTATTTTCATTATTGGTGTCATTCTTTTCACTTTTTCAGGATTTTTCTCAAATATTTATATACTTTAAATGCCAAGTATAGACTCTTAATGTATCTAGTTATATAGTGTGTTGCTTTGCTAGGTCTGTAAATTTTTGTTAAATGAATTAATATCATTGATTTACTTCTTTAGAAAAGTATAGGAACTGCCACTGTTATTTGTAACTATCACCAGTTTGCTGTGAGTACTTGCCACTTAATTTCTATTTTTTTTTTCTGGGGGGAAGGTAGATTAGGTGGTCTTCAGGAAATCTGAAAGTACATGCCCCCTGGCCACTTAATTTCTGTCCTGCTTTATCTCTTTCTTAGTGTAATTTATACACGGAGCTTGAAAATATAAGTAGAGTCCATATTGTCTGATATTTAACAAAAAAATGGCTATCTCTAGTTTTCCTTTTGTTTTTTAAGTGCTGACATGAGCCATGATTAATGCTGCCGCACTTAAAATTTTAACATCAAGAATACCAGGAAATGGCTAACTTGCTATTTGCCAGAATTTTATTAATCTATGTTAAATAACTCTGGATTACTTGCCATGAAGATCAAATGAAAAATATATGAAAGTATTTAGAAATTGTTAAGGCCCTATAAAATATGAAAATAATTATATAAATTATTATGTAAAATGCAGGCAGAAAAACTATCTGGCTTTATTTTGGGGGAAAATAAAATATCTTCAAAAAAGTTGTTAATTTCTACTAATGGAATACCTCTTTTTCTTAAATTTCAAAATACAGTCGGGGTACAAATGTTTTTGTTATTTGGACTGCTTTTATGATGCTTGAGTTGGGGTTATAAGTGTGCTTGTTATCAAATGGGTAGGTTTTTTGACTGCCCCTCCGTTCTCCTCCCATCTACTTGAATTCTGTTGAGCTTTACTACCCTCTATGCGTATGTGTGCTGATCAGTTCTAATTTAATAGTGAATACATGTGGTTGGAAACGCTCTTACTTAGGAGGATGTTTAGAAGCTACAGAGTTTGTCAGGAATTCCTCTCTTCAGTTATTTCAAGTTGGCAACCAAGTGAATAAATGATTATTCAGGGGTAGGCAGAGTTTCAGGTTGGATGGCTCTGCCATTATGAACTTGAGATTCAAATTTTGTTTATGTTTTAAAAATTGATTTGATAAAGGTAAAGTAGCCATTTATGGAGACTTCTCAATACCCATGTCACACTTCTTTGCAGTCTTAAATTTTAAATACCATTCTGAATTTAAGTGTAAACAGAGTTAGGACTTTCTAAATGACTGCTGCATAGCTGCCATCACATTGTTAATTTAACATTACTTAATCATTTTATATATAGCTTGTTTACATGAATGCTTTTCTTTTGAAGAAAAAGGAATTGCAAATATATTTCTATTAACTTTATGATACTTTCATACTATTTATGGCTGACAAATTTGAGCCCAAATTATTTATTTATAGATTTCATCATTATTGGATTTGGGGTCTTGAAGTGATTTTTTGTAATATATCATAGAAACACAGAATGGTTGTATTTATCTCTTACTGTAATAAATGGATAGCATTCTGTTTTTTGATTTTAGTAAATTTGATAAAATGATACTTTGGCTCTAAATATGTGAATGGCAGTTAAAATTGGTATTTATGAAGCTGTTTTATATTATCTGTGGAAATATTGGGTTTCATTTTAAAGTATTACTTTTCTGAGCATTCTTTTTAATGATTTGTAAAAGCTATGTTGAACAAGATTTTTTAAATTAAATCTTAATTTTTCTTACATATTCTGGTTATTTGTTTGGTAAGTTTAAATTTATGCTAATTAGAAACATTTTCTAATTGATTTGAAACTACTATTTTTTTTTTTTTTTACATTTATAAGCATGTTATATATTCAATGGTATTTCAATAGTATACTTATAACCAAGATGATCAGAGGACATCATTCCTGGAGTCCCAATTGGATTGAATTTACTTTATTTCAGAAATAAATCTTGTTAACTTAATTTTATTCCCCTACTTTTGAAAATAAAGAAAAACATAATTCTTCAAAAGGTCTTGATAACAGAACTCCAAAATTCTGATAGCTTGCTAGACCTTTGTTTAAATGCATGCAAAGGTTTTCTCAATTTTAAGTTGATGAAAGCAAATAATTATATAGATGATAAGAATGACAATATTAATGCTTTTGCAAGTACTGAATACTAACCAAAAAGTATATTTGTTCTTCAGTGTTGATCCCTCAGTTGTTAACATATCAGATGAAATGGCCAAAACTGCACAGTGGAAGGCACTTTCCATGAATACTGAGAATGCCAAAGTAACCAGATCTAACACGAGGTAGTTATAACTGTTTATGTATTTTCTAATATAGCCAGGTTTTAGTTTACTTATGGGTCGCTATGCAGTAAAACTATTAAATTTAACTTAATATTCTCCTTTCTTAAAAAAAAAAAAACACCTTCTTCCTTTTTTTTTCCCTTTTTCCTTTCATCCATCGTTTTGCTGGAATCAGATTTAGGTAATCGTTGTTCTATTAATTTTAAGCTTAGAGTTAGTTGCCTATTTCAAAAACGAATTTGAGGTATTTTATAATAAAAATAAATTTTACACAGCAGTATGTAAAAATATATATAAGACATCAAAAATCATATAGAGAAATATATAATTGCCAAGTATTAAATAAATACTGTAATTGAATACTACCTCAATCATGTTTTCTGATTGTCCAAGAAAAAAGAAAAGCTCATGTGTTCTTCTTGTTGTGTTTTTAGTTTTAGCATATCATTTCTTCAGGTGAAGTAAAAAAAGAAATAATCTTCCTGAAAGATATTTGGAGGAAATTTAATCCACTGATACAAAAGCCATTCAGTTTATAATGGACCGTGTATTAAAACTATTATATAACCCTTTCCTTTATTATTATGGAACTCTTTACATTTTATTGCCCTCATTTCAAGGCCTGAGCCCTTGGGGGTTCTATTTTGATAACCATGGATCCTTTACTTCCTTTAGTTCTCTGAAGAAATGAGTCCTTGTCTTGTTAGGATCCTCAGTCATTTATATTCAACAAATATTTCTTTGGTGCATGCTTTATGCCAGATGCTATGTTAGGTGTCCATATATTCTGCTGGGACATCAGATCAGAACCTGTCCAGGCAGTCAGTCACTTAGCTATTTCCGTTTAGTTTCTGTGTTTCTTAGTTCATTGTTTCCCTAACCCTTTCCAGAACCTTTTTCCTTCTTGATCTCTTTCCTTATACGTTTTTCTTTTTTATCATCTGAGTTCTAATTTTGAAGTTAGGCTGTTTCCTTTCTTTACTTTTGTATTTAATCTTTAATCTTAAAATGTTCTAAAGTTAAACTCTGTCATTTTGGATATTCAGTGCAGCCAGAGTTTTACTGAATACTCTTTTTTACTCTTAATATAAATTTTTCACATCTTGTGAGTGCCCGTGGCTGTGTTTGTTTGTTTAATTATGATAAAAATAAAAGCCTTAGAGTAATACTAACATAATCTCTTACGCTTCTCCCTTTCATTTGGGTTGCCGTGCAATTTAAAAATCCATGAGAAAGAAGAAAATGTCTTGGGCAATGATGTTTAACAGAAAAAAGTGTTTTGCTGGACCTTTCATTAAGTTTTTTAGAGAAGGCATTCTTTTTGAAAAATTTTTTTAAAACCCAGATATTCACATGTTTCAATTAAATCAATCCATTAAATCCACATATATAGAGTCATTGTGTTTGATACTAACTTGAACATACAGAATATGTGTATTATGAGCCAAATTTGGGGAGAAAAGTTTTGTGAATTTGTAGGAAATTATTTGATAGTTATTTATATTAACAAAAATTTATATATACATAGACTCTTCAGTGTAATATTAGTCACATGCTAGGCTCACTCCTATAATTCCAGCACTCTAGGCAGGTGGATTGCTTGAGTTCAGAAGTTTCAGACCAGTGTGAGACCCCCTTCTCTACTAAAATAGAAAAATTAGCTGGGTTGTGGGCACCTGTAGTCCAAGCTACTCAGAAGGCTGAAGCAGGAGGATTGCTTGAGCCCAGGAGTTTGAGGTTGCTGTGAGCTAGGCTGAGGCCTTGGCAGGCTAGCCTGGAGGACAGAGTGAGACTCTGTCTCCAAAAGAAGTCACATGCTATATTCTTGTTTCTATGTAAAGTAAAACTGATACATCAAATATAGTCATATACTAACCAGTTTTAAGGACCTCTTCTTTAGTTATAAGAAAAACATAAATTTCAATTGCAAACATGCAGTTTTTAAAAAAATAGAATATACATTTTTTAAAGACAGTATTGCCCTTTTGCCCAGGTTAGAATGCAGTGGTGCATTTGTAGCTCCCTGTGATCTCAAACTTCTGGACTTAAACAGTCCTCCAGCCTTAGCCTCCCGTCATTGTTCCACCACACCTGGGTAATTTCTAAACCCTTTGTAGAGACAGGGTCTCATTGAATAGCCCAGGCTGGTCTCAAACTCCTGGCCTCAAGTGAGCCTCCTACAGTGGCCTCCCAAAGTGCGGGAATTACAGGTATGAGTCACCATGCCTAGCCAAAAAATAGAATTAAAAATATACTTTTCTGGGTGGCTTCTGTGGCTCAGAGCACCAGCCCCATATGCCAGAGGTGGTGGGTTTAAACCCAGCCCGGGCCAAAAACTGCAAAAAAAAAAAAAAAAAAATATATATATATATATATATATGTATATATACACACATATACACACTTTTCCACTTAAGTTTACTGAATAGTCATCTCAAAAGGTTTAGTATTGTATTCATTGTTGAACATATTTAGAATTTAATATTTTTTTACTTAAAAATTATTTATTCTCATTCTTTGTTTTAAATAGCCCTGAAAAACCTGTGAGTGTGAAAATTAATATTGAAGATCAGCCAAGAAAGAAATACATGGATGCTGAAACTTCAGTATAGAATTGAACCAAGAGAAATTATATAGAGAGAGATATATAGATATATACATATATAACTTGTGTGTATCATGTCACTGTATAACAAAACAATATTGTATGTCACACTATTTATACGTGACTACTGTTTTGTTTTTTTGTTAAAGTAATGTCTGAAGTTTGTTATGAGCACCATGGAGACTCTGTATATAGTGAAATGGTCTCTTAGAAGTGAGGTACATGATTCTTACTATTCAAATATTTATTCTGTTGGAAATTTTTTTTTTCTGTTCTGCAGTAGAAAGATGTGGAGAAATGCTTTCAATCTACTTTTCTTAAATCTCTTCATGCATCAGTTGCAATTCATACCAACTTGAAGTGATACTTATTTCCTTTATATGTTTATAGTTTTTGCACGAATTTCTAAAAAAATTTTAGATGTTATTTCACTTTTATTAGTGCTTTATGGGAAGACCAGGGAGTCTTTATGCCAATGCTGTGGGAAAAATGGTAACATGTCATGAGTTTTCTCTGTGTGTGTTTCATTTCTATAGCTGTCCATTATGTTTCACAAATGATGGCATTTTCTTGGCCATGGAAACGAATGTAGAACAATGGAAACTTTATAAGTAAGAACTATAGTTTTTAACCTTTGTGTTTTAGAACATTTTTAAAATACAAGTTTCCATTGTAACGAGTAAAATTGCAAATGATTTTATAATTAAGCGTCCATACCAGTCATAGTATAATGAATTTTAAAAGCTGTAAAATGCCAATTTATAGTAGTTAAATTTTGTTGCCTTTGTAGAAATTTTTTTCTGAATCCTTATATTCTTTTAGAGCCCATAATTCCCATTCCGTTTTTTGCCTTTGTTCTCTTTGTCTTAGTGGTGTGGTTTGTATCAGGTTCAAGTTCTTGATTATTTTTCTATTATAAGTAGTATGATTAATCAGGAGTCAGAATTTTTCTCATGTGGGGTTTATGATCAGTATTACTTCATTAAGAATTACTTGTGTTTTCTGTTATTAGTCTTTTATTGTGTAGATTATATTTAATAGATTGTTTCTTGTGATTTTATTTTAATATTTATTTTAATTGATGTGATGCTTAAATATTATATAAACATTTGAAAAGGTAACAAATAATAGAGTAAATTGTTAATTAAATAGTGGTGCTCCATTTGCATTTATGTTCATTATCTGAAAGCAGTTAACAGATTTTATATTTGATATAAAGCACTGCCATATTTGTGTTTTTAAAGGAAATTAGACATTTTATGTTTAACTCAGATTGATGCCATTCTTCCTGTTGTGTGTTCATAATTGTTAGTTTTTGCTCTTTTGAGCTGTATTTTTAACTTCTAACAAATCTTTTTAGTCATCTTTTATTCCTAGCTCCACATAAAATAAATAAATGTTCTTGTTGAGCCTGTAGGACTGGATGAATCGGGTTATGAAACTGATTTGGCAAGAGAATAATTTATACAAATCTAATGAGTATTGAGACGCCACAAAAATACTAAAAATGGTGACACGAATATTAGGGTGAAAATTTAGTGAAATTCAGTGCTTTCTGTAATTATTTATAGTTAAATACAAAAGCATCAAGAGTTGATCTTTTAATTTTGAGGATCATGAGGAATGCCAAAAGCTGATATTTTAGCAATTCTGGTGTTTTTAATTTATTCTAAACTCCTTTTTAACTAATGTAATTTCCTCATCTGAGACCATATCGTGAGATTTTAGTTACAATGATAGGTTCAACTTCTGCCTCAGCGAGAGGTTGGAAATGTAGCTGCTTTTCTTTAGAAAATATAGCTGACATCATTTAGTACTGCCTAAAAAAGAGTTAGACTGATGCCAGTTGAGAAGAGTATTGCCCATGGTGCTTAGGATTGTTATGAGCTTCCATCGAAGTGATTGTTTTTTATTCATAGCAGCGTAAAAGCATAATCATTTCCAAAGACCCTAGTATTTGCTGCTATTTTTAAAACTCCTCTGATGTACCTGAACAAGAGGATTCCCTCATATCATTTCCTTGTATCTGGACATCAAAGGGTTAACAACTGTACTTACGTTTTTAATATCTAAACTGAAAACTACCTGGGATCATAGTGTCTCTGTGATTTTACTTAATTATGTATAGTAATTATCCAGTGCCAGGAAAACCATGACTTGCAAAATACTTTGCTCTCAAAATGTTTTTACTATTCTATTGTTAATGGTTTCTGCTTTCTTTTGATTACTTGATTTACAAAATGATTTGATCTGACTACTCCATTGAAGAGCAAAGGTAACTCATGTGTAAGTCATTAACTGCTTGTTTTAAGTGGTTATGATTTCTTCCACTATTTTTAAAAAATAACAATCATGAATAGCGTTCATTTGCAAGACAGTGAAAAATATAATTTACTTCATATGTTGATTTTTAAATGTTGCCTTAAATAGGTGTATATAAACATTAGTAATTGTATGTACTGATTTACCTCAAGGTGCAAAATAATTAAGCCTGTACATATTCCATTTACAAAATAAATTCATTTATACAGTCCTGCACTTTCTTAGATGCCTTGATTTCCAAAATGGAGCTTAGTGCTACTGAATACCTTGGCCACAGAGCCACCTCAGGATATTCTTTTCTCCATCCTATTTTATTTATTTATAGATGTCTGTGTACACAAACTATTGTAAATCCTGATGCTGACCATCTGAAATTTACTTTCTTCTGAATGCTGTTTCAATCTAAAATAGCAGCTTTTGAGAAAACAATGAACTGACTTCCTTATGATAAAAGGATGATTCTATATATCTTTAATAGTATTAGATAGGCTGAAGTGAAGCACACCATCTTTCTAAAGTGTGTGCATGTGTGTTTATGTATATTTGTGTGTGTGTGTGTGTGTGTGTGAGAGAATGTTACTAGTCTTAAATCTGTTAGGTTGTTTAAGAATGCTTTGGTGTACCAGTGTTCATGTTTGCCAAGTCTTCTATAAAAATGTGTAGGATAAAATTTTTATGTGCTGATGCATACATTATAATGCAGATGTGTTTGCCACTTAAAATTACTAACTTTTGTTTTTCTCTATTGAAAAAAGCATTTCTGTTTCTTCCACAGTGCGAGTATAAGAGCTTTCTAACTTCTACTTTTCACAAATGTAGGCTCAAAATTCTGTAAAAAGACAAATGTCCTCTGAAACTGAGAAGTAACACCAGAGCCTGCTTTGTGTAAAGGAGTGTATCATGTACATCAGTTCTGTAAATGTGCTCAACGGTTTAACATGTGAATACTATTTTAAAGTGCTCAGATTTCGGATGTGTAAGCCATTGATATAACATTGTAATTCAAAATGTTTATATTAAATAACTTAATGTTTTAAATTTATTTATGTAGATCACATCATTGTTATCGTATGCAGTGAAAATATGTGAAATGTCTTTTGCTTTATTCCAATAATTATTTATTTTTTAGAAAGTAAATTTAAAGACTTCAAGGACATTCAAAGTTAAAAATAGTGTTCAAATTGCAATATTTGGTAATTTTAATGTATAATCTTTTTTCTAACTTTTCAAAAAGTAAAATGTCAAGTTTAGGAAAACATAATTGGAAATGGAATCATCTGAAGATCATTTTTAAACTTAAATTTAATTAGCACACATTGACTTCAACATTTGCACACTGATTAGTTTTTGTTGTGGCTTTTCTTTTGTTCCTTTATTATTCAAGATCCCCCCACCCCCATCCCCCGGGTTGGAGGGAGGTTGTCTTCTAATGTTTACTACTTTTAAATAAGCGAAAATTGAATTTTATTGTTCATTTATATAGTATTTGATACCTTGGTGTAATTTCACAGTACAATTCCAATTTTTATGACTTTTATAATTACACTGATACTTTCTTTTGTAATAAAATCCAAAGTAAATTAAACATTTAAATTGTAGAACTGTTATTTTTCATTTATATGAAGTACAAGTCTCTACTGAGTTTATAATGTGAATGATCCTGCCTTTCAAATTTGTTTTGTAATTGTTAGAGGAAAACTATTTTTTTGGAGATGTTATTGAAGTTGATTGAGCAATAAAAGTCTACTTAATTAGTTTTTGGCTATTTTCTTTACTTTATACTTTATGAGAAGAGCCAGATCTCTTTCTAAACTTGAGATGGATAGGGAAATGAGTCATTTCTGTTTCCTACCTCCTAATATTGATGTGTTCCAGTGGGAGGAAGAAAAGAACACAGTGAGGAAAAAAAAAATGAAACAAAATAGTTTGCATTTTTGCAATGATATTTGGTAGTTAAGATATAGTGAAATTAAAGCCCTCTTAATAAGGCTGTTCCATTTTTCCCCTATTTTAAGACATGTCTAGAAAATTTGCTGTGTGATGTGCAGCGATTTGCACGATAATACCTCTCTGGCTCAAGGCTTGCTTTTTTCTCTTTTGTATTTAATGGCTATTTTTATTATGAATTCTTTCTTTAATAGCTAATGGCAGGTCTTGGATTGTTTTCCATCTGGTGTTTGTGTGTGTGTGTGTGTGTGTGTGTGTAACACTTTCCTCTTATGTTTTCTACACTAAAAAGCTTCTGATATCTCAACATGATTTTTATAATGTTTGGAAGTCAGATGGGTAAATGTGCTTACAGTTTGGGAAATTTTATTTCAAAATTTTATTTGCATTTATTTTAGGAAAAATATATTTTTGTCAATTTATAATTCCAGTTACAGAACTTTGAGATGTTTTTTGGAGGAGAGGAAGAAAGAGGAAAGGAAAATAGTGAATTACTCATTCACTTTTTGTTTGATTGTGCTATTTGAGGCATATCTGAATTCTTGAGTATCATTTTTTTCCCTGGTTTACCTTTGCATTCCTACCTCTGTGCTTTTCATGAAAACATGTCTGTTGTTTGGAAAACCTTCCTTTATGCTTCTGTTATTCTTTTAAAGCCTAATTTAAATTCTGCCAATATTTCAAAATTTACTCTGCTTTCTGCTCTGTCTACAAGATCACTCGTACCCCTCCACTCAAAGTGTGTGTGTGTGTGTGTATGATTTAAGTATCATTTTCTTGCCCCACACTACAGGCATTTTAGAAATTTTGGGAAGTGGTTTTGTCTTTTTGTTCTGTCTATCCTGAATATGTATTTCAGTGCATATGTGAGTTACCTTTATTCTTTTTTTTTTTTTTTTTTTTTGGTGGCAGAGTGTTTTTTATTTATTTTTTACATATACATGTGTTGATTAGGTTTCCACTTTTTGCCTTCACAGAATTTAAAAGGCTTATAATTCAATAACAATGATAATATTTAAGATAAGGACTAGAAACAAAAACTACGTAAAGAATGAACGAAGATACATTCAGAAAAGAAAACAGACGATTACTGCATCGAAATATCAAACAATATTAGCAATAATAATGCCAAGAAAGCAACATACACAATGTCAAATAAGACGTTATAGAGCGCTTTGACTCTGAGGCTCATATCAACGTCTTCTAGATAGCGTCCTACATAATCCTATCTTATTATCACTCTAAATCAATGTTACTTGAACATTGATTTTTTTTTTTTTTGAGACAGAGCCTCAAGCTGTTACCCTTGATAGAGTGCTGTGGCATCACAGTTCACAGCAAACTCCAATTCCTGGGCTCAAGAGAGTCACTTGCCTCCGCCTCCCAAGTAGCTGGGGCTACAGGCGCCCCACCACAACGCCCGGCCATTTTTTGGTTGCAGCCGTCATTGTTGTTTGGCGGGCCCGGGCTGGATTCAAACCCGCCGGCTCAGGTGTACATGACTGGCGCCTTAGCCCGTTGAGCCACAGGCTCCGAGCCTGAACATTGATTTTTAATTCAACTTGTTGATATGTCGTTTGGGATATTGCATCCTCACTTGTGAGTTACCTTCATTCTTTTATGCTATAGTTTGGACGTTATACTGTTAATGTTATCTATATGTCATTCATTTCAGGATAGGAAACAGGGTATTAGAAAACAAAAAAGAGTGAGTTTTAGGTCTTAACAGTTTTAAGCCCTGCTGCATAAGCTATATAAGCTTGCTGCAGGATCCCATTGCAGTCTTCCATACTTTTCTCACATTACACAGTACAACATAGACTTAGCATTTGCAGATTATAGTGCACCTCTCCTCTAGAGTGGGTGTTGTCATTCATGTCACTTGCATCTGCCCCTTCACAGAAGGCTCAAACATTAAACTTTTTTTGTTGAGAAAAAGATGGGAAGCTTGGTTGCTAGTCTGATGAAGATTAGAAATTCAATAGCCTTACTGCTTACTAGTTAGAAGGTATGTATGGAATATTTTCTCTACGTGGTGTCTTTCTTTCCCCATCCCCTTTTAGATTTTTGATTGCTAATATTAATCCTGATGGATTTATGTTATCTGAAATTTAGTTCTGTTACGTTTACCTGAGTTTGGTTTTTCATCTTACTTTTTATCTTTCTAAAATAGGCTTTTACTTTTTTAATTGAGAAAAAATGCTTTCAATTACACAAACCCAAGCATTGTTATCCTATTGGGCCTACTTATTCAAAGTAGAGGAACAGTAGGGAATGGTTCACAGTATTCATTTAAAATCAAATTTTGGGAGATATAATCACCAGTGCTGAAAAACAAATGGGCATTTAGAGTGATATTAAGATGAGATTATGTAGGACGCTGTCTAGAAAACATTGATATGAGACCATAATTGTGGTTAAGACGTGGGCTCTGGACTGTCACTTACTAGCTCTGCTATGTCGTGCTACTTAGGGAACTTAATGGGCCTCCATTTTATTACAACTCTAAAGTATGATAAGAAAATAATTACTACAAGTGGATGTTGTGAAGAGTAAAAGAAATTAATTTGAGGAACGAATTTGGAATAGTGCTGGCACAAAATTGAGTACTCAATAAATTTGGTATTTTGAATTTTTTTAAAGCGCCAGTGTCAAGTATTTGAATGCTTTAACACAATTCACAATTTTTAAAGAAACTTCAGAATTTTACAAAAGGTGCACTCCAAGATCACAAAACAGTCTGGTGAAAGGTGTACCATGCCAATCTCTTGAATCCCAGCCAGCTCACTCTTATTTTCACAGCCTAATTCAGTGTGCCTGATGTTTACCATATGAAAAGTATTTAGCATGTTGCATTGATTCCTTATCAAGTTAAATCTTTGCTTTGAAAGAGAATTAACTTTTAGCCTTTTGCAGTTCTTGAAATTAAATACCCCAGGATGAAGCTTCCCTTTCCCACTGAAGACTGGGCACCCCAAGCCCAGAAAACTTCGACGGTCTCTGGGAGACCTGTGGTAGCTCTATCGCCAGGCCAAGTGGCCGCAGTGCAACGCTAAGGCACCGTCTGCATCGGCTACTGGTTGGGGGTGGGCTGGACCCAGCCAGTTCTCTGGTTGCTGTGGCAACTGCGGCGGGCGTCATCTGTCGCTAGGCGCTGTACGCTCCGCAGCATGGCCGTTTCCCATTGGCTGAGGTGTCCCGGCGGGTCAGAGAAAGAAGTGTCGGCATTGGCTCAAGCAGCGCCGGTTGGTAGCCTGAAGGAGGATTTGATTGAAAAACCGACGGTGCAGCTGGCCGCGGCTCCCCCAAGGTTGAGGGGACTGGGAGTGGGCTGGGGGGTGGGCGGGACGGGCTGAGACTGGACGGGACCCCGGATCTGGAGCAGCGGGTAATAGCAGCAGCGAGGATGAGAAGGACGATTTGGAGATTGCTTTGAAGGAGGGACCGTCCCTCCGGCGCGGTGAGTGGGGCGGGGGCCGTGCTGTGCTAGTGTCGGCTGGAGGTTTGAGGCAGGGTCCCCGGGGAGATGCCCCCAGCTCCCTGCGGAGCGGCCCCGAGAATGCAGGCTGTCTGGGGGAATGAGTCACTAGCGTGAGCCAATCTCCTCCAAACAAGTGGGTTTGTGTGGCACCGATGGATGGTGGAAAAGTGCCTTCAGTGATGACGCTTCCATGTCGATAAAATTTAAACGGAGCCTCGTTAAACGGAGCCTGAGCGTGTTCCTTTCCATCTGCTCCGACGCCTCCGGAGTCCAGTTCTTCACCTCTGTGAGCGTCTGCCTCCCCCTTCATGGTGCAGCTCTGATTGGTTCCTCTGCTTCCCTGCTCCACCTGAGTGAGCCCTTCCACCTCCTCACCTTCAAGCGCTGTCGGTTGATCCCTTGAAAGCCTTCCACCTTGGGCCTCGCCTGCACCACTAAGCACCAGATGCCAAAATCTAACCGCTAGTTAACTGTACACATGTGCACACCTAAATGCCACCCCTCACCTGACGGCTACTGCCTTTGAATTATCTATTTTTTTTTTTGAGACAGTCTCACTTTGTCGCCCATGGGTTTGTCGCTCTCAGTAGACTCTTTGCCTCAAGTGATTCTCTTGCCTCAGCCTCCCGAGTAGCTGGGACTACAGGCGCGGGCCACAACGCCAGGCTATTTTTAGGGACGGAGGTCTGGCTCTTGCTCTGGCTGCTCTCGAACTTGTGAGCTCAGGCAGTCCACCCTCCTCGGTTTCCCAGAATGCTGGGATTATAGACGTGAGCCACCGCTCCCGGCTTTGGATTCTCTATTTTAGGCACTACCGTTCATTCAAAATCCACACTCCGGGCAACATCCTTGACACTTACCTGCTCTTTCTCTGCATCTCCAACAATTATCAAGGCTATATCTTCTTAATAGATGTTGAACCAATGTCTATATCACCATCTCCATTCTGGTCTGGTCCTGTCTAACCCATTTCCCTCAACATTGTTAGACTGGTCTTTTAAAAAAGTATATAAGAGTGTTTCCCTTTCCTGCTTAAAGACCTGCAAAGATTTTCCATTGTCCTAATCTAATCCTTAGTTGGGCCTTCTATCAGCAATTCTTTTTTGTTTGTTCCCAGAACATGCCTCTATCTCTCCAGCTTGTGGTTATCTCACCTGTTGCTCACCGCCTGGGATGGACTCCCTTTTTTTCACCCTACCCCTGCTTTCCCTCCCCATTCTTTGTGTGTTGCCTGATTACTTTTCTGCTTCTTCTTCTAGACTCTATGAAGACTCAATGTGAGCAAGAGGGCAGAGGCCATAGGCCATGTTTGTCTTACCATTATTGTAATTCTAACAGTTAGCTCAGTACAAGGCATGTAGCAGGTGTTCGACAAATAACTTGTTAGATGAATGAATCTGTAAAATTAGAAGTTAGGTTCAGCACCATAGCTCAGTGATTAAGGTGCCAGCCACATGCACTGGAGCTGGTAGGTTCAAACCAGGCCTGGGCCTGCTAAACAACAGTGACGACAACAACAACAACAACAAATTGCCTGGCGTTGTGGCAGGCACCTATAGTCCCAGCTACTTTCCAGGCTGGGGCAAGAGAATCACTTAAGCCCAAGAGTTTGAGGTTGTTGTGAGCTGTGATGCCACAGCACTCTACCAAGGGTGACATAGTGAGACTCTGACTCAGAAAAAAATAAATAAATAAAATTAGAAGTTATTTTTTATGGCATCCTTATTAGTTCCAGAAAAGCCAGAAATAGCTTCTGGCCAGTGAAATTTTTGTTTATAAAAGCTGACTGTTCAATTTATAGGATTTACTTTAATTTCAAAATTGTGGATTTCAACGCACAGTCTATATTTCATTCCATAGTCATTATCATGGAAGTTATTATTATGTGGCTTAAGTTTAAAAGGGGGGGGGGGAGCATGAGAGAGTACAGCATGATTTGCAAGGACTAAGCTTGGAAGTCACACATAGGTAGGTTGTAGCACTATAGCACTTTAGTTCTGTGGTCCTTAACAAATTACTTGGCCTCTAATCAGTTTCTTTATTAATTTTTTTTTTTTTTTTTGAGACAAGATTTCACTTTACCACCCTGGGTAGAGTGCAATGACATCATAGCTCACAGCAACCTCAAACTCTTGGATTTTAGCAATCTTCTTGCCTTAGGCTCCAGAGTAGCTGGGACTACAGGCATGTTCCACTCTGCCTGGATAGTTTTTCTATTTTTAGTAGAGATGAATCTACCAAAATTCATCAGGCTGGTCTTGAACTTTTTTCAGCTCAAGCGATCCACCCACCTCAACTTCCCAGAGTGCTAGTATTGTAGGCCTGAGCCACCATGCCCAGCCCTTCATCAATCTTTTGATTTAATCAAGTGCAATTTCTGGGACACAGCTTGGTCATTATACTACATGTTTATTGACCATTTACTGGGCCCAGGGTTCCTTTCTGGATGAGGAAAAAGAGTCAAAAGAGAATACAACCAGAAAAGTATTTAGGAGATGAAGGAAGGGCCCAGAATGTTCTTCGGCCTGTCCGAGCCAGTCAAGACAGAAGTCAGAGTGAATTCAACTGAGCACTTGAGTAGGCAGAGAGAAGCTAGAAGTTCATTCAGAAAGTCAGCAAAATGAGCACATTGGGCATTCATCAGTAAACAAAAAGACAGGCACTGTTTTCTTACAACATTTCCCAGGGGTGGTAGAGCAGAGTCCATAGAACCCAGACGGTTGAGCCAGATTTCCTGGGGTGAAATCCTAGTTTCCTCACTACTAGATGGGGGACCTCTGGCAAGTTACTTTATTTATTTATTTTTTGCAGTTTTTGGCCAAGGCCAGGCTTGAACCCACCACCCCTGATATATAGGGCTGGCGCCCTACTCCTTGAGCCACAGGCGCCACATAGTTACTTGATTTTTTTGTGCTTCACTTTCTTCAGCTGTAAAATGGAGTGTTTGTGAACCTTACATGCATTGATGTGGACAAATTTCTTTGCACAGTGGTAGGTACATAGGAAGTGCCATGTAAGTGTTAGCTATTTGTGTTCTACTTGGGGGAGAAAGAGAAGTAAACAGGTTTTGAAAAAAGGCAGGATGAAGGGATAGAAAGTGTCAGCTTGGGGATGGGATGTGTGGTTTAGATTTGGGAACGAGCCTTACATTTTTGAAAAATTTGATCTTTCAGAGAAAAGTGAGCTTTCAACATGCTCATGTATATGCCTGACACGTGTCATTCAAAAAAGAACATGAGCAGTGAATAAAATACATGATTTTTCATTTGGTAAAATAACCCCTTATTCTTACCTATAGGTCAGATGTCCCTCATGTCGGCTAAATCTGCTGTAGTAGTAATGAAGGTCATGCATGTACTTAAGTCCATGGAGTTGGTGTCCACTCAGAGCTTATTAAATCTTATTTTAGGATTAGTTATAATAGACATAGATTCTAGCATCAATGCATTCAGCAAAATCAGAGTGATCAAATGATAATCAGTTATATTCAGAAAAGAGAGTTTGAAGAGTCCTCTTATAAAAATTAAATTAAGAACTGCAAACTAGAGAACTGCAGATAAAGCAGAGCAGCCATAACATTGACCCTGAGCCATCAGGAATTTAGTGTATTTTGCAAAAGACAGGGAATTTTTTAATGAATTTGAAAGAAGTATGTGTAAAGCCATATTTGTTTGTTAAAGGGGTAAACATTTGTCTAACGGGGGGGGGGGGTCTAACCTTCAGCCCACGGGCTGCATGCAGATTATCAAGGACTCTTTGCTCATTTGTGCTATTGGGTGTTGCAAAAAATGTGCACTATGCACGGACTTTTTCTTTTGCTCATCAGCTTTTATTAGAATTTGTGTATTTAACGTGTGGCCCAAGACAACTCTTACTTATCCAATGTGTGGCAGAAAAGAAGAAAGGTTGGACACCCCTGAAGATAGGTGAATAGAGAGTTGGATAGATGTTACCAATAAATGAGAGTTAGTACCGTATAGGATTAATAGCTCTGCCTAACTTCAAATCTCTGCTCTACCATCTACCAGCTGTGTCACCAGGGCAAATGACTTAACCTCTTTAGTCATCATACTCCTTATTTGTAAAATAGGGATAATATTGGCAGCTACCTATAGATTTCTTAGGAATATATATTGGGCAATGTATGGAGAGCACTTAGGACAGTGCTGCAAAGGGTAACCACTACGTGAACATTTGTTCTTGTTTTTGTTGTTATTACTAGATATGAGATCTTGGTCACATTATTTTTTAGTGTTTTAGTTTCTTCACCTTTAAGTTGAGATGCAACACAACTCATTTCATAAAGTTGTTTTAAGGATTAAATAAATATACCAGAGTGCATATAAGAAATAAGCCTTATTGGTTTAAAAAATTAAACACATTTGTGACATTGAAATTAAAGCCTATTTTAAATCTTATGTCAAGGAGTAAAAATCAGCAAATATGTACAAATGATTTAGACATAACAAGCTCTTCATGTGGAGCAATAATATTACCAGTGATATTTACAACTGCTATCATAAAAATAACTTACACTTGTACAGTTGCTGACAGTTCTAGAGGGGTTTTACTCTATTTAGTCCCAACTACTTCCTTGTCATAGAAAAATTGTTATTTCTAATTTTTGGTAGATTAAGAAAGTAATAGAGACATTCAGGGACATATCTGAGGTCACTCAGAGGGCAAGCAGAAAGAAGGTCTCTCTTACTATTGTTCCTTTTTGACTATATTCCAGTGGTGTAACCAGAACAATTCACATTGCATAATTTGTAAACTCACATCGGTGGAGACTATCACATTTATATAATGTACGTGTGTGTGCTACACTTGACACGATGTGAGTATTCATAATTCTTTAGGGAATTTTATTGTCCTATTTAAATATAATTGAGGTAATCCATATTTCACATGAATGTGTTGCTATATATTATTTTCTTTGTGACTTTCTTCTATTTATATAGAGATTTTAGTCAAACCAATGTTCTCCAATCACTGGATACTGGTCACTTGGGGCAAACTTAATCATTTGTTGATTCATTGTCTTTACTGTCTAAATCACGATAGTCCAACTACACTTGGAGCTTCCCAGTCACATTTTGCTTGGGATTTGTTCATTAGTTTATTCCTTCAGCAGTCATTTATTGAATACATCTTTTGCTGTAATCTTGGAATTATGTGCTAGATCCTGGGCATGAGTCAAAAGGCTGTCTTTCCTGTGCTTGACTGGTTTACAGTAAACTAATAATATGGGTATTTATTGAATTATTGCCTGAATCACAGCTGCAAGGCAGTGCTTGGCAGTGCTGTGACCCTGTCTAGGAGTTCAGCTCCAAGCCTGGATACTTGAGTTGAGAGCTGAAGGGCAAGCCTTCTGGGCTTTTGTTTACCAATCTAGCCGTTGAGTCTAGGAGTGGACACCATGCTGTATCCAGGACAAGCAGCTCTGGGGCTGGGAGTCAGGGCAAAGTGTGAGTGGCAGCTGGCTAGGGGGCCAAGGGCATCAATTACAGGTAATACCTCATAGACCTTGGTCAGTTTTTTTATCCTAAGAGAAATGGGAAGCCAATAATGGCTTAATTCATCAGATTTGTACCATAAAAAGAGGGCTACTGTGTGGAGAACAGATTTTCTTTTTTCTTTTTTCTCTTTTTGAGACAGTATCTCACTGTCACTCTGGTTAGAGAGCTGTGATATCAGAGCTCACAGCAACCTCAGACTCTTGGGCTCAAGTGATTCTCTTGCCTCAGCCTCCCAAGTAGCTGGGACTACAGGTGCCCACCACACACTGGGCTATTTTTTAGAGACAGGTCTCGCTCTAGCTCTGGCTGGTCCCAAACTCTGAGCTCAGGTGAGCCACCTGCCTCAGCCTCCCAGAGTGCTGGGATTACAGGTGTGACCCATGGCACCCAGCCTAAGAACAGATTTTTTTGTTTTTAGGGAGAGGGAAGAAACTGGAAGTTGGCAGATTATGTAGGAGGTGACTATGGTAGTTCAGGTGAGTGACAGTGTAAGAAGGTTGGGCTAGTATATCAGCAATGAGGGTGGAGAGAAGTGAACACACAAGAACTATATTTGCCAGAAAAATAGCCCAAACTTAGTGACCAAATGTCAGATATGGAAGTGAGGAAGAGAAAGGTGTCATTTTTCTGAGGTCTGTGTCAAAGGACTGTCTTTTGAGACTATTTTAGTTGAGACTATTATCTTCTCCTTGCCCAATACAACTACTTGAGAACTTCCTGCGACTTAACAGTTTGTTGAACTGCACTGAGTTCTAACATTACTTCAGGTAAATTTCTCTTTATTCAAAAGAGTTTGCCAAAGATTACAGATCATCTTGAGAATGTGATAATAAACTGAATTGAGTCGCATGTGAATGTTTTAAATTTCTAAGAAGAAGAGTGTTGCTTCCAGACTTAGCCGGCTGGTAGGAGCTCCACAGCTAGGTGCAGCTTCCCTGTGGAACTTCCTTTCCCAGCATTCGCCTCCATCCAGATTCCTCAGCTGTAGCTCAATTAATCTACTCACTGTCTCCCCAAACCACTTTCGGGATCGTGCATCCATCTCTTTGTTCCCTCCTTTGGCATGCTGTTCACACACTCTACCCATCTTCTGTCCCTCTTCAGACTCCCAGTTCAGGAAGCCTTTCTTTTTTTTTTTTTTTTGTAGAGACAGAGTCTCACTTCATCGCCTTCGGTAGAGTGCCACGGCGTCACGCAGCTCACAGCAACCTCCAACTCCTGGGTTTAGGCAAGTCTCTTGCCTCAGCCTCCCGAGTAGCTGGGACTATGGGAGCCTGCCACAACGCCCGGCTAAGGAAGCCTTTCTATAGCTCTTCAGCCCACAGTGATCATTCTTTCCCTGATTTCATTCCATTTATAGTCTCATTTAGAAATTAATTTTTTTTTGTTTTGTGACATTTCTAGTAGTGTTCTTACTTGATCCATTGTATTAGGCCAAACCATAAAAATTGTCCTTTTTTAAAAAAAGCCATGTTTAACTGCTTTAAAAAAAGCAGTTTCATATGATTTAACCTTCATGTTTATGATGTCACATACATACTGAGTTGTGGAGAGATTCAATACACTTAAAATATATTATTAGATGAAAGATAATTTTATTTTATGGCTTAGAAAGTACTTCTTGCTTTTGCAGTACCATTAAATGTTGTAAACATCAGTTTGTTTATTCAGTGTTCTCCTTACCTGTAGAAGTTCTAGAAGTTTGGGTTGAATTTGTGCTTACTTTATGACTTATTACAATGATAGTTAACTATTTTTTTTTAAGATATTATTGACCATGTCTTATTCAATGCTGTATCCTTAGTACCTAGGATATACTAGAGATTCAATAAGTATTTCTTAGAGTAATGAATGAATATCGTGGTCACCTTTTTCCTTCTCACAAAAACAGGAAATGGAATGTTATCTTATTATGTTTGGGATCCTCAATGAGAAGAGAGAAATTTAACGTGATCAGTTATTTTTGTTGACTGGTTAAAATAAATTCTCCCTTTACATCATCTGGACCCTTTTCCCCCTTTTAATATCATTTGCTCTAACATAGGCATGGTATAAACTATATTATGGATAGAATTGAGTGCTGTAGAGGCCACACAAGGCACAAACACAACCTATCATGAATATCGTTGTGCAATGACAGTTGAGGGGAATCTATGGGCCGGGTGCCATGGCTCATGCCTATAATCCCAACTCTGGGAGGCCAAGGCAGGTGGATTGCCTAAGCTCACAAGTTCAAGACCAGCCTGAGCCAGAGTGAGACCTCACTTCTAAAAAATAGCTGGGCATTGTAGTGGGTGCCTGTAGTCCCAGCTACTCTGGGAGGCTGAGGCTAGAGAATCCCTTGAGCCCAAGAGTTTGGGGTTGCTGTGAGCTTTGATGCCATGGTACTCTATGGGGGGGACTAAGTGAAACTCTGTCTTAAAAAAAAGAGTCTGCATTCATATCCACATGTATTTCCCCTTATAGCAAAAGATGCAAATTTGAATGAAACTAAGTCATGAAAATAAGAAGGTTACAGGGGTGGCATCTGTTGTCACGTGTTCTGGTTAATTTTGGAACAACACTTTTAGATCAACTTGGATTAGTATTAGTCAAAGAAATAACTATCATCATAGTAGGTGGTCAGTAACTATTTGGAGGAATAAGTGGAAGAGGGTCAGAATATTAAAATTTCTATTTTTTTTATCTCCAATGCTTATTTAAAAATGAAGTAGGAAATTGCTAAAGTATAAACTATTTGCACAAGGACGATGTCAAGTCCACTGACTCAGGAGCAAGGCCATGATAATAATACTTGCTCTTAGCCAGGTACACATTCCTGCTTTGTTTCCTACCACATGATGATTGAAATATACCACCTACATATTTCACATGAGTGAACCAGTATGAATGAATGAATCTTTGTAAACAGCCCGGGGTTAGGGAGATGAAGTTATGCAAACATCAGTTGGCTAAAGGTCAATGTTAACAAGTTCTCTAGAGTTTTTCATTAAGATTTAGACCCTGAAGGTGATCTGAACTCTATCATTTTACCTCTCCGGGCCTTAATTTCCTCATCTGGTGAACGAAGGGAGCTGGATCATGGTCTGCAATCTGTTTGGTTATCTTGTGCAAATGTATTTTTTTTGTATTTGTTTTGCTTCACTTATAATGTGATTTTGAATCTCTTTGGGGATAGTATGCCTTCTCAGGTATGACTGAAGCTCTGCGTCTGTCTTTTGTCGTCAATCATTTATACTCTGTCTCTGGGCCTGGCAAGTATTGATCTCTGATAGGGTGTGTTCTCTAAAGTTCTTTCTTGTCATAACTGTCTCTGTTCTGCTAACTCCACACATATTTCCCATTGAAGAACATTAACAATGGAGTACAAAGGATAAAACTGAGACTACAGTTTAGACTAGAGAACCAGACTTTTTGAATTGTAATACATATAAGTAAGTCATGTTTCTTTCAGGATTTCCTCAACTTTTTTCTCACTTCACTTTGAAAATGTGTGTGTGGGGGGGTGCACATGCATTTTCTAGCAATGTGACCAATTTTATTTGACACTTTCTGTGCAAGATATATAGCTTTCTAAAGCATACATAATTTGAAAAGAGTAAGCACTATGAAATTAAGTGAAAATATTCTTTGTCAAAAGAAAACTCTTCTCTATTCTCTAAGCACTGAAATTATATAAGCTGCTCAAGTGACCAATGAAGTTTTAAGTGTTTATTTTGAAATAATTTCAACACATAAAACCTGCAGAAACAGAACAGAGAGTTCTCTTATGCTCTTCACTCAGCTTCCCTTAATTGTTAACATCTTGCATCACTGTGGTACAATCATCAAAATTAAGAAATAAACTTTAAACTGATGCATTTTAACGTGTTTGTCTTATTTCTGGCTGCTCATGAATTTTTATCTTATTTTAAGCACTTTTTTCAAATAACCACTAATAGAGGGATTTTAATAAAACATATCTACAGGAAAGGAAAAATGTTCTTTTTCATTTTGCATTGCCAGTTGGTTATGTAGCTGAAAGCTCTCTCAGTTCTTTTAATCTGTCTTCTTGAGCACAGACAGAACTGTAACTGTCATCTAATATGGAAGTTTAACTATAATTCATCAAAGGGAACAAAGACTCCTCATTGTCAGTGCAAGGAAGTTCTAACTTCCTTTTGTGGTAGGGTTCATAGCAGTCTATTTTAGAGCTTTTTCCAAATAATGAACTTGTTCTAGCCAAAGTGGTGATTAACTTTACGTATGCTATACTTTTACTGCTATTACTTTATAAGTGCCGGTTTTGGCCAGGCATGCTGGCTCATGCCTGTAATCCCAGTACTTTGGGAAGTCCAGCAGGAGGACCACTTGAGGTCAGGAGTTCAAGACCAGCCTGAGCAAGAGCAAGACCAGCCTAAGTAACATAGCAAGATCCTGTCTCTACAAAAAATAGAAAAATTAGCTAGGTGTGGTGATGCATGCTTGTAGTGCCAGCTTCTTGGGAGGTTCAGGCGGGAGGATTACTTAAGCCTAGGAGTTTTAGGTTGCAGTGAGCTATGATGACACTACTGAACTCTAGCCAGGGCAACAGAGTAAGACTTTGTCTCAAAAAAAAAAAAAAAGTGCTGATTTTTAAACTATTAGTAAATGAAGCAAATAAAGTGGACTATTTACAAAATAAGTAAATAGTAGGAAATAAGTAATTCACATAAGGTAGGAAAAAATTAGTAGGAAAAAATATATTTGTGAGAGATTTCCCATGATGATTTAAGTGACTCTCTTTGTTTTATATTTAGTGAAGATGAGGCTGCTTAAGAATCATTTGAATGGCTAAGGCAACCAAGGATTTCTGGGTAGAGGCTCTGAAAACCATATTCCAAATGCTCAGTATGCTATTTAGTTAGTGGGTTTATATTGCACAATTTAGATTAATTACGGTCAATTAGGTAAGTTTACCATGGCATGGATTTCTTTCTGTGTCATATGTGTTTACCCTGCAATTACCAAGAGAGCACAAGCAAATGAGGTGTGTGTCTCAGGGGACTTATTTAGCATTAACCCACATTTCAAACAAAAGGAGATAGGAATTACTTTTAAGAGTTTCTTTTTAAAAGTGGGTTGAAAATTCAACAGAGTCAGAACTGTGATTATGTTTGTACTTGTCTAGGGCTGTAAAAATACCAAACCCATTTGCTATCGCCTGAGGTATGGAAGGTTTTTTTCTCTCCCATCTAAGATAGCGTGCAGGTCCCATGACTAAAGTATACAAAGCAAAGACACTGAAAATTTCTGTTCTTATAGCCAGGCTAATTTTTAATTTTTTTTCATTTTTTTTCTCTTTTTTTTGTAGAGATGGAGATCTCACTATGTTGCCCAGGTTGGTCTTGAACTCTTGGCCTCAAGAAATCCTCCCACCTCAGCCTCCCAGAGTGGCATGTGCTGCTGTGTGCAACCAAGTGTCTGTTCTTAAAGTAGCATGCATTTGGTTTCTATGTGTAGTCTTTCCCTACTGTGCCCACTCTGTATATTTAAAAAATCAAATTAAATTTCAGCTTTCCCATTAGACTCAAAGAAAAATCCATGTGGGTACAAGTGTTTGTGTAGGAAGTGTTATAATCCCTTTGGCCTTGTCTCATCTGTAAAATAAGTGTTAGAGACTCAATGATTTTCTTTTTTTACTTTTAGCCATGGAATCCTTTACCCAAATGAAACTACAGAACCCCCGAGTAGTAAGACTGCTTAGGTTTAAGTGGGAAAGTCTACATTTGGCTTTAACTACTTGGCCATGGTTCTCCCCTCCTTGGCTCACCCTTACCCTCTCCGAGTTGTCATGAAATTGACAGTCACTGGGTTAGTCCCCTCAGGCTGTGTACTTAGGACTGATGTCCTCAATTAGACTGTCATCTAGGGTTGCTATGAAAATCATTCTGTTACTTGTAAAGTTAGACTTCAGTAATCTAGAACAGTGCTATTCAGGTGTAATTCAGACTGGTATGTTCCTGGTCCACTAGGAGACAGGACAGAAATTGAGAGTAAGAATTTAGAAATATTTATAACAGTTCAATATTTGCCATGACATCCACGAATATGGTCAGTGCACTTTTGTCTCACTGAACAAGATTTGGACCACTAGCTGGGAGTGGGGGTGGGTGCCTGTATTCCCAGCTACTGGTGAGGCTGAGGAAAGAGGATTGCTCAAGCCTAAGAATTTGAGATTACTGTGAGCTATGATGCCATGGCACTCTACCCAGGGCAACAGAATGAGATTCTGTCTCAAAAACAAACAAACAAACAAAACAAAAAAAGATGTGGACCAAAACTCTCATTCTCTAAAAGACTGGAAATTTGAAAAAACTTCTTTACCACAGAGAATTTCAGAAGCACAGTGATGAATATTATTTTACATAGAACTCTAATTATCTCATTAATGACTGAATAAATGAGTTAATTACTGATTGAATTCAGAATTGTTACAACATTACAAATGCTCATCAATTGATCTGATTTAGAAAACAGCTTTATGATTTTTGTCGAACTAAAAGACTAATGACACAGGTTTCTTTAAAAATAATCCTTTAGGTGGTGCCTCTGGCTCAGTGGGTGGGGTGCCAGCCCCCTATACCAAAGATGGCGGGTTCAAACCTGGCTCCGGCCAAACTGCAACAACAATGAAAAATAGCCGGGTGTTGTGGTGGGTGCCTATAGTCCCAGCTACTCAGGAGGCTGAGGCAAGAGAATTGCCTAAGCCCAGGAGTTGAAGGTTGCTGTGAGCTGTGACGCCATAGCACTCTACCAGGGGCGACAAAGTGAGACTCTGTCTCTAAAAAAATAAAATAAAATAAAAATAATCCTTTATCCATTCAACCAGTTGCTAGGTTGTGCATTCACTAAATATTTATTATTTGCCTACCATATGTCTGATGAATAAGAGAAGCCCAATCCCTGGCCTTATGTGGTGATTAGGCAATTTACTATTACATGCATAGGTTTGCAACTTAGGGAGTATGAACTGCTCTGGGAGCACTAAGCAGGATCACTGGATTTGGGAAATTAGAGGAGGCTCAAAGCCTAAAAATAAAGTAACTGTCAAACAAAAATAAGTTAAGTCACTCCTTACAGAGTGTGAGACAAACGCCCTTTGAGTGCTTATATCATGCTTGCACTGTGCCATGTACTATTCTGTGGGGGAGGGAGGGAGGATATATTTTCAAATAAAACAGATACAGGTCCCTCTATGTGGGGGTAGGAGCTGGTACAAGGAAACCAATAAAAAATGGGTAAGAGGATTTCTGATGTTGATGAGCTCCAGGGGGAAATAAAGCAGGGTGCTGTGGTGAGAATGAGTGTGTAGGTGTGACTGTGCTGCAGAGGTTCATCAGAGGAGCCCTGGCTTAGGAGGGGACATCTGAACTGAGACCTTTTAGGACACAAAGGAGTAAGCCGGGAATATGGGAGGGGAAGAACAAGCAGAAACTGCCAAGATGTTTGGGCAAGAACTGGTTGGCATTTTCATGGGCACAAATTGTCTTAGTCTGTTTTATGCTATTATAATAGAGTAGCACAGACTGGGTGGTTTCTAAGTGGAAGATGAAGGTGCCAGCAGGTTTGGTGTCTGGAAAGTGTGCAATCTCTGCTTCCGAGATGGTGTCTTGAGTGCTGCATCCAGAGGGAAGCAACACTTTCTCCCTTGGCAGAATAGTGAAAGAGCAAGCGAGAACCTGCTCCGGAAAGCCATTTCTTTAAAGGCACTAAACCCACCCAAGAGGTCAGGGCCCTGATGGCCAGTCATCTCTCAGAGGTCCCACCCACCTCCTAGTACTGTTACAGTGGCAATTACATTTCACCATGAGTTTTGGAGGGGAACATCATTTTTATGGCTTCATTTTTCTCCCTAGAGAGCCCACGTGACCAAAGTGGAGCGAGGAAGAAGGAGAGGGCAGGAGGCAAACATCATGGTTAAAAGCCAAGTGCAATAGAAGCCCATGGAAAGATTGTAAGCCACAGACCAGCATGATCTGATTTACATTTTAAAATGACTGCTCAGGTTCCGGTGGCTATAGAGGGGCAGGGGTGAAGGCAGAGAGACCTGTGAGGGGCTGTGGCAGTGCTCCAGTCTAGAGACAGTGGCTGCTTAGAGGTGATGGCAGGGGGAGTGGAGAGAAGGGAAGGCTGCCAAGTTTTGCTGGTGGCTTGAATATGGGAGGTGGAGGAAGGACAGGGGATCAAGAATGTCGCCTGAACTTTCGTCTAGAGAGGCAGGGTGGTGCCAGTTTCTGAGATGGGGAGCTCTAGGGGAATTTAGTATAAGGATGGGGGTCAAGGGTTCCATCTGGGCTGTGCTGAATTTGGGATACCCACTAGACACCCAGAAGATGACTTTGTGAATTCAGGAGTTCAGAGCTGCACATAGAATTCTAGACTTACAAATGGTATGTAAATCCATGGGAGAGAGGGTAGATAGAGAAGAGGGCCAGGGCCTGAGCCAGCTCCTAGGCCAGGAGGACATGCTGGTGTCTGGAGAGGCCAAGAAAAGCAGGAGGAAATTTGACTAAGTGGTTGAGAGCTATTGCAGTAGGATCTCTCTGCTCAGTTTGTAGCCACAGCAAAGATTGTACCCGTATCATCCACATCTCTTCCACATGGAGTTGGTGATCGTAGTGGATAATGTGGGCACTCTGTCCAGAGCCTCTACGATCCCTTATGACTGTGTGTCCTGGGCTTTGGCTTCAGCATTCTTGTGCTTCTAACTGCTGCTTCCTGTGTCTCTTTGTTTAGAAGGCTGTCCCCAGGCTTCTGAAGTCTCTTTACCCCCAGGCACTCCTGTTATAACCGACATTACAGGAATATGAGAACCAGACCCCCTTTTTTCAGATGTGGACAACTTTGAGGCATAACCTTCACTTCAGAGCTAATTCAGAGTGGAATCAGACTGACGCTACCCTCTGCAGAGCTTTTGTCTTAGATGGCACCCCTTGCCTAACCTCTCTTGGGAACAATTCCTTAATACATTATCTGCCTCTGGGCATCTTGACTTAAGACCTGAACTGTCCTCCCCCCTCCAATGTTGGATTATAGACATTAGCGTAGTATAATCGTGATTGTTAAAGTAGGATTATATTAAATATTTTAATACATTCCCAACTTCTCAAAGTTTTTTTTCCAGAACAGTTTCCATTATAACTGCCATTTAGTGGAAAGGATTTTATTTTTTATCCTAAAGGCCAATTGTCTGTTTCTACTGATACCGGTGAATTTGTTTACTGTTTAATTACATGAAACATTTCCAGAGAGTTGTCTTTATTCACTCTTCCAGCTCACGGAGTACATGTTAATCTCAAACTGATAAAGCTGTGAGATGATTATTTTCTATTCATACAGTCAGTCAATAAAATACAGGGATTAAGCAAGAAAATAAAACAAGATGTTTACCAGGATTTGATAATTGTAAATGCATTCTCCTTCTAGCGGAAGAGCTTGTGAGCTTTTCCACACATTTCCGTGTACTTATCATTGGGTCTTTCATTTCCTTCTTCTAAAACAGCCTGTAGCTATGGTTTGAGCAGGAATTTGAGACACATAGCAGGCCAGTGTGTCTGGATAGAATTTTCTCTCTGTCCTTGAGGGATAAGTAAAATTAGATTCTATTTATTTTGACCAAATTTTTATTTTAGATTTTTGGGGGAATTTTAATATTTATATTATATATAAAATGCACTTGGGTCTTTTGGTTTGAAACATTAATTTAAGAATCCTCCATTGTTCCTATCTCCACCTTTTCTTCCTCCTTCCTTTTCTTCCTTCCTTCTTTCTTTCTTTTAGAGTAAAACTTATGCTGAATCAAACTTCTATCTGAGCACCTCATAAAACAGGTTTTGAAGTTCCTAAGTGGGTTTTTCTTTGTTGTGGTAGAAACCTGTGGTGCTTCTTTTACCTTTATCAGTTTTAATTCTGAGGCTAGGTATAGTAAAAGTTTAGTAATACTTGTTGAATGAAGGAAACCATGGCATTATCCCCTAGGTAAAATACTAAAGTATTGATACCTTTTCTTTTTTGGTTGTGCACCTGTGATCAGAACCTTGGTCTCCAACTCTTAATTTCAGTTCTATCTACTGTAGGTCACCAATGACAACTATATTGGGAACACCGTATTTAAATTCTTAGATAAACTCTCCCTGTATATTTCATAAAATTAAATTTCACTAGACTCTTTTGCAGTGAAACACATGTTGGTACATTCCTTTTGCCTCTAAATACCTCTAGAACACTTGGATTTTGACCATAGATTTCACAATCCGTTAAGGCATACAATCATAAGGCAATAATGCATAACTTTTCATGCCTGAACAATACATTGAAGTCAAACTGTGACATTGAAGCACAGTTGAAAAATTTTGCATCCATTTAAATTAAATTAATAACACACTTAATTTTATATTTGCTATGTAATTAAAAGTATGAGTATCTTCAATTTTCCTTTTCTATTCTGGAAACTAAAACAATTGAATTAGAAATTGTTAAAAAAAGCGAACCAATTATTCTTCGTCTATTGGTGAACTATCTTTTGAATGGAACTGGGAAACAGTATTAAAATTAATCTTAGGAAGGGTGAATGTGATGACTCTGCAAAGCTTAATTGAGGAGATTGAAATGCTTATTGGCTGTATTTCCAGGTGGGCCAGCCTCACTGCTAGATGTTGGGTGAGCTCAGGAGCTGTGCAAGACTGGCCCACGTTTTCCAGAAGAGCTTATGACTGGAATCGGCCCATGTAGGGTTTCAGATAGCAGCTCAAAAGCTTTAGGAATTCTGGAAATCCACTAGCATTTTGTATGTTACTCTCAACACTAAGAGCTTATTTGTGAGTGGGTGAGGTTTTCTCTGAGAGTCTTAGGGAAATGACTCAGGGTGAGGGAGAAACCCTCTGAACTGGGAATCTTGTTGAGAAAGACAAGTGAAATGGCAAAAGCATCAGTTTGGCTTTAAGTATTTGATTTTATATATATAAAAAATTTCATATGTGTGTGTGTGTGTGTGTGTGCGTGTATGAAACTTAAAAGTAGGGCCACTTTTTCTGACATGTAGACCAATACTTACTGGGGCAACGAATCAGGATACTTGAAATCAAGGATGACCCAGAAAAAACAGGCTTATGGGCTACTATAAAGTAAACCATAAATAAGTAGTAAATGATATGCATAGTAACACTTTTATTATTGTTTTAGAAATAAATGTTTGTTTTTGCAGGTTTGAATAGATATTTTATGTGAATTTTATACATATTAATTGAAAGTATTTAGGGGCATACAACTCAACTAAAATTTTCCCTCCTATTTACTTTGAAAGGAATGCAATGTTAATTCTGAGGCATTGATGTTCTACAATGCCTGATCAAGACAAAAAGGTGAAGATCACGGAGAAATCTACAGATAAAAAACAGCAAGGAATCGTCGCCAGGTAATCCCATACTGTATTTGCTAATTATTAACTTAGGCAGTCACTACTGAAAATATTTAATGGCTCTCTGAGAAGCAGAGATGACCCTTCATAGCTGCTTAACAGTATTTACTGAAATATTTGATCATTTTTAGAGTCCTAAAGGAAATGTTTAATGTTTATACTTTTCAGTCCATATAAGCAGGCCTCCAAGTGGCAATGCCATCAGGGGGTAACGTGAACTTGTTTGCCAGGAGCCTTCTATGGGTTCACATTGTGTTATTCTTTCTCCTAGGGACTATTCAGATCTTAAAAGACTTCGGTGCCTTTTGAACGTTCAGTCAAGCAAACAACAGGTAATGTTTTCAAAGAATGTTCATGGGATATTAAAAGAGAAATCACTTGTTTTGAAGGGATCCATTTAACATCTTTATGAACAACATTTTTCTTTTTATTTGTTGTTTCACCCTTTTCTCTTTCTTCATCTGGATGTTTCTCTCGTGTCTGGCTCAGGCTCTGCCAAGGTTTGGCACCCACAGCCATCCTTTCAGTCTGGGCTCTGTTTTATCTTATGCTTATCACCATGTGTTCCAATTAGCAAAGCTTTTCCTTTTCAGGAAACAGCATAGTTTTTTATTGTATGCTGAACATTTGGTTCTTCACAGCTTTAGGGGAATTGATTTTTCCAAAGAAACTGTTTACCACATTTCCTTCTTCTCCCCCAGCCCTGGTAACCCGACCCCCTTGCTATAGAACCACTTCTGAGGCTTTCTGCAAATTATATACCTCAACAAAAAGAGGGGTCCAAAGAGTAAGTTTTGGCTATTTTTATAAGAACATTTTAATATTTTTATTAGATAGAGAAGGAATGGTATCTCTGCTTGAATTTATCTCTCAACTTTTCTTTTTGGTTTTGTTTTTGTAAGACTTTGGAAAGTGAAAAGATTAGAGTCTATAAATAGAGGTTTGGGGAACAACATAGCAATGCTAATAATAATGATAAAAGAAACTTATTTATCCTTATCAACCAGTAAATGGCAAGGAAGGGACTTGAAACCTGGTGTTCTGGCTCCAAAGTCTGCTATATTGTACTTGTTTAATTAAATTTGTTTAAGAGCTCATGTGGTTGGCAGTCCAGCTCTGATGATTTTGGTATTAGCAACCAAACCTACTAGAAACTGTAGTATTTTAATCTATTTATTTATACTGGAAAATGACTCTTCTTACGATTTGATGGCATCTAAAGGGCAAAGAATGAGAGTTAATATTTAGGGAACACTTACTGTGTGCCTGGTGCATTACCTGCGTCATCCTGGTGAATTATTACGCTCTCACTTCACAGATGAGGAAACTAGAGCACAGAAAAATTAAGTGACTTTCTCAAGATCATACAGCCTGTTAATGGTAGAGTACAGTTCTGAACCTAGGCAGTCTGTCTTTGTAATGTGTGCTTCTAACAACTGAGATAACTTTAAAATGACTTGGGAAATTAAAGTTCAAAGAACAGTTTGGGGAGCATTGACTTTGAGTAAACATGGCCTCAAAACATCTTTTTCCCTGTGAGTCCCTTCTGCATTTGTGCTCCAGCTTTCCAGGAGCTCTTTTCTTTGTGTCTATCTATTTCAACTATCAGTCTTGCCATTGTCTATCTCCATAGTGCTAAATATTCTTCCTGTCTCGCTGCTCACATAAACTTTCATGAATGATTGTCCTAAACCAAGTCCATTCTTTCTTACAGAGGTAAGCAAGGTGACTCAGCCTACAGTGTTGGTTGTAGTTCCCATTCTTTCCCACTGTACTTCCTGCAATGTAACCATAATATCAAAGACTTCCACTTGTTTATTTTACTGTTCTCTTCTCCCAAATTCCTTTCTCATAAAATCTTACTTATTTCCAAGAGCCATATCTAATGCCATCACCTGTACATGTATCTCCCTCTTCCCAAGGATTTTTCTTTCAGGGCCGTAGTATTATTTTCTCCCTGCTTTGGAATCTCTTGTCTACATTTCTTATTTCCTGACAAGATCAGACATTTCCTAATGTCAACACCTATTTAACTTTTGCCTCTGGTTCATTGTATTCATGTATACTTGGTGAGTTCTTGCCTAGTTTTTGCTAAACTGAATTATGATGTAAGAATTGGGTCACCATATGAATATGGATAACCTCCCGACTAGGAGATTTTTAAATTTTTTTTGGCTTTTATTTTCCAACTTTGCAGTTTATGCTGACTATATCTATTTGTCCCCTTTCAACACCACATTTCCTTTCAACACCTGGCAGTCTTAAAATTAATTTAATGATTTTCTCCCCTTTAACCAACTTTAGAATTTGCAGTCTGTTATCTGACAGGTTCACATGGCATACCCTTTTGTAAAGGGTAAAATATTGCACACGTACAAGAATGCATATTTGTAAAGCTTGAATTATTCAGAAAATAGATGGTTTTAAGAAAAAAATAAAAATAACTGTCCTTAAGTAGATGAAGGTCCCGAGGTTCACAAAATTCATGCCTAATTTTGTTTGTAAAACTTTCGTGCATTTGTAACTTTGAATAATAAACATCATTCTGAGTACTGTATTCTCCTTTTGGTAAAATAATGTGGAGACACTGATAAAGAAGGAAGATAGTGAAGAAAATAACTCAAGAATTTATTTATACCTTGCTTGTTCCAGAAAGAACATAAGGAGCTTATAAAGATACAGAACGTATGACAAGTTATTGTAAATTAAAACCAGAGCCAAAAATAAAAGAAAAACAAGGTTGGAAGCAAAGTAGAGTTGGGGTCAGGCCGCATTGCTTAACAAAATATGCAAGTGGCCACACATTTGCCTCTGAAAATTTCAACAGGCAATTTGAATCGGGAAACCTGGAGTTAAGACCTACATACCTGAATTTCTGCTCTAACAGGATGTGGCCTGTTTTTTTTGCAAGTGAGCTGTCATGGCCAATTATGGGTTACAGAGGAAATCTACCTTGTGGGTTTAAGCAGAGAGTACAGAGAACTAAGTGCCCTTCCTTTGAATCTGTAGTGAGCCAGGCCACTTCCCTCATTGTTCCATTGCGTTCCAGTATTCTACTTCTGCTCTTTGTCCTGATCGTATATTCTGGGTAGTTCTCTGTATCTTTGTTCACCACATTCGAGTCTGCTGTTCTATAGGATAGTCTCACAGTGTGACAGAACTGGGGACAGAGATACACGAGGCAGAGAGGCCCCCTTCAACCTAAGCAAGATTAGAATGATCATAACCCAGTGAAACCAAATTATTCCAGGAAAAGAATTGCTCCTGGGTTGTTGTGGCAAAATGAAACCACACAGCTGATTGAAGACTTCACCAGAGGTTTCATAAATCTTGAAGCAATCTGCGTACGGCTGGAATTCAGATTTCCTCCTCCTACATTTAGAGCTATAGGAAGCTAAGAAATTTGTTTGCAATTTAAAAAAAAGTTGGAAGAAAGAAAAACATCAATTCATTAATTGCCTTGAAATAAAAGAGATTTTGGCAGATGCTAGGGAAAGAGAACTTGAGGCATGGTGGTTCTTGTGCTCAGAGAGCCCAGGCATAGCACCAGTGTTTAAGGTACACGGCGAGATAGGATCCTAGGTGAATGGTGCATGCTGTAAGTGAATGGATTTTGAGGAGAAAAAGGAGGCAACTTGCAGTTGAGTGATAGGGAAGGAGATGGTTCTTGATTAATGGGGTAGTAATCCATCAATGGAATTGATGGGGAAAGCATTCTAAGTGAAGTGAGTAAAATAATTTAGTATCATCTGGAAATGACAAGCATTTAACTAAAATGGCGAAGAGACATTTCTATTTGAAGTAGTAGAAGTAGATAAAGCTAGAAGACACTGTGTGGTGTCTGAAGGCCCATCTAGTAACTTAGCATCTGATCCCCAAACCAACAAAGAATGTCAGAATTTCCAAGCAGAAGTGACATGATCATGCTTTTCAGGAAGGCTCTGAATGATGCAGCCTTTCCTTTAATCTCAGCTCTTCCCTTTCCACTGCTATTGTTCAAGCTACACAGATACTGTCCAGGTTCCAGAGCATATGCTGCTCTTCTCTGCCTTCCAGGAGACTCTTGACATTCTGGTCCATGGCCCGCTCTGTCTCTCCTTTACTTTCCACCACAACAAACCCTTGTTTACTAATTTTGCGGCCTGTTTCTCATGCTTGCTTCCTGACTGCAACACCCTTCTCCCCACTATAGGACTGTAAAGTCCTTGAAGTCAGAGGCCATGACAGATGGGCTAAAAATATGAACCCAGTTGGAGATGGTTTACCAGATGAATTAGTTGAGCAAGGAGCCTGGGGATAAAGTGAGCATTCTTTCCATATCTTCATATTTGAATCCCTACTATATGCCAGGCTTTGTGAGA
Source organism: Perodicticus potto (assembly GCA_963574655.1). NCBI lineage: Eukaryota > Metazoa > Chordata > Mammalia > Primates > Lorisidae > Perodicticus > Perodicticus potto. Next base: position 59,912 of record CAUYRH010032014.1, read on the forward strand.
GGTGTAAAGAACAGAGTGATAGATAGATGTAGTGCTGTCCTCACGATGCTCAAATTCAAGGGAAAAAGGCTGTTGTGTAAAGTGGACATTGTACTAGATTGTGATAGGTTTGGTAAGAGAACTAAGCATGATAACTGCCACCAGGGAGGGAGTGAACAACTGTACCCAGGAAGGCTTGGGAAGGTGCTCACGAGGAGGATGTTTGAGCTGATCCCTGTCATGTGCCCAGATTCGGAGAGTTTAGATACATAGTTTCCAAGGAATTGTGGCTCCAGGAGAAAAGGCTTTATGTTTTAAACCAGTTTCTGAACTTACATGCTTTTATGTGAAGATGGCTGGTTGCTTCAAGAGTGCTACTTAGTTCTTGGTCTTTGCAACTGTAGATGCCAAGACCATCTTATCCATTGAGTCTTCATAAGCTGATTTCCTATACCAGCTGCCTGCTATCCCCACAGAGGGAATGGCTATAAGCTGCAGCTTCCCACACCTCTCCCTTGGTGTGGCCTGGGCTTACTTTCTCTGTGCTGGCTATCTCGTCTCTTGCAAACGGTATTCTGGGAGTTGTGCTAATGGCAAGGGGATTGAAATCCCTTGGGTCTGGAAAAGTCACTTCCTGTTTGCTGTGTATTATGACATTTCATATATAACACAGAAAAGCTTGCTTGTCCTGTGACTTTATGTTTAATATCATTTGGGTTATCAGTTCATGTTTGGTAATCACCTAATTTATAATAACATATTTTATTCATTTAACAAGTTTATCTGAAGATTAAAAGAGTATTTATGAAGCACTTAGAACTATGCCTGGAATCTGATAAGTACTTTATAAATAGTAACTCATTTAATTTTTATAATAACTCTGAGTTACATTATCATTACTATTTCCATTTTAATGATGTAGAAACTGATCCATGGAGAGATTAAGTACATTTTCCAAGACTATGCAGCTAGCTAATGGTTGATTTGAACCCATGGAATCTGACCATGGAATTTGTTTTCTTTTCTTTTTTTTTTTTTTTTGAGACAGAGTCTCCCTATGTTGCCTTCGGTAGAGTGCCGTGGCATCACAGCAACCTCAAACTCTTGGGCTTTAGAGATTCTCTTGCCTCAGCCTCCCAAATAGCTGGGACTATAGGCACTTGCCATAACGATCAGCTATTTTTTTGTTGCAGTTTGTTTAACTGGCCCAGGCTGGGTTTGAACCCGCCACCCTTGGTGCATGTGGCTGGTGCCATAACCATTGTGCTATGGGCACCGAGCCTGTTTTCTTAATACTAAGCATTGTTGGCTAAAGTGCCTATGTCTTATTGTCTTATGATGGTTGTAGACTGGCTGACTGAGGTAGATTTTAAATGGAATAAGAAAAACACAACATATTATAGCTGTATTTGATAATTATAAAGAATAAAATAATTTACTAAAAATGAATCTTCTTGTTATATTATGCTTTACTTATCTATTATAAATTAGCTAATTATGGAACATCTTATACTTAAATTTACTGTGGTATTAGAAACAAATCTCAGGGTTATCCCATTTGTAGCTAAATGTTGCTAAGTGAAACTACTTAACTTGATTGTGATATGAATAATTAACTAGTTTATATTGCAACTTAACCATGTGTCATGGTTGTTGTAGTTAAATTTTTACTTATGATGAATTCTATAATAGATTTTAATGTCTTTCATAACTGTGATTGAGTAATCAAGATGTTCAGATTGATTAAAAGTGATAAAATCTTTATTGTTACATCCTAACACCTGGCAAGCAGTATGTATACTTGGAAAACGCTGAAGAAGGAATGAATGCCTGATGACTCATCCTCAATTTGGACATGGCACTCTATACCAGAGTGTTCTACCTGGATTCAGAAACTCTTTAGTCTGGTTGCACATTTGAATCACATGAGAAGCTTCAAAAACTCCTGATGCCCAAGCCTCACTGCAGCTCTGTATCCCCGGCACTATTTTAGATGCTAGGGAAACAGCATTGAGCAAAAACCAGGGAATTTCCTATGTCTGTTGAGGTAACATTATAATCAAAGGAAAATGAAAATACATAAATCACTGTAAGATATAATGAGTAATATTATAAGCTATGAAGAAAAAAATCCAACAAAAGATAGAGTAAATGTTTAGATGAAAGATATTTAAATCTCAGAGAACCCTTACTTGTGACATGGCTATCATCTTTCTTGGCCTGGAGTAAAGACTTGTCCTCTTCATCCTTTCCTCTCCCTCCCCACATCTTGTTGCTTTCTTGATCCTGTGCTGAATTGTGACCCTCATGGTCTCTGTGCTTCTATTTCTGTAGCTTCCAGCCATTAACTTCGATAGTGCCCAAAATAGCATGACGAAGTCTGAGCCCGCCATCAAGGTGGGTGGATACAGAGCTCGAGGTCAGTGGCATGAGTCTACAGAAGCTGTTGAACTTGAAAATTTTAGGTAAGAAATCTAGTATCTCCGTTGCCTTCAGCAACCTATTCCAGTTGGTCCAGAGTTATATTTAGGTTTATCATGGGAGCTAGAATTGAAAATATGTTTCAAAGTTTACCATGGAAATTCTTAATATTTATTAGTTAGTGCTTAAACCATTCCCAGAAATAATGTGTAAATAACAAGCTTATTGGCTTACAGGTGGAACTAACCTGGGAGTTACAGACACTGTGCTGACACATAATCTGGCATTTGCTCAATGAGGAAGTGGTTCCAGATTATTGACCTGGCGAGGCTGATTCTGATCTTTGTCTTAGCTTTGGGTCTGTCTGGATCTTGCCAGTAATGAGAAGGCATAAAAGAAGCTGTTGCTGTGAACAGATGTGGTGGTTAAAGAATGTGGTTGTCAAAACAACTGAGGTTTTGAGTTGAAGGGATAGCAACTCACCTTTAAAGTTGAAAGTATAGGCCGTTGTTTATCTCTGTTGCTATGTAGACCTTATAGAAGTTGCACATTCCCAGGGGCCATTCCCCTTTCAGAAGCTGGTTCTCTCAGTTTTACAATGTGCTCAGGTCACTTGGCACTAAGTATCATGTAAATAAATGAATGGCATGAAATATGAATATAAGCATTTGAGATGATCATTTGTTTGTTTGGCCTAGATTTTATTTCCCTGTCATTATGACAATGAATTTAATAGTCTAGAAAAGCCACATGACATTACATGGGTTCAAATTTCAAAAATAAATTTTTCAGTGATGAACACTTAATACTTTAAAAATTGTCATATATTCAGTTTACCAGTATCCAAGTAGAGAAACCACCATAGGCCAGGCATGGTGGCTCCCACTTCTAGCTCTCTGGGAGGCTGTAGCAGGAGGACTGCTTGAGCTGAAGAGTTTGAGAACAGCCTGAGTAAGAGCAAGAACCTGTCTCTACTAAAAATAGAAAAACTAGCTGGACATTAGGTGGACACCTATAGTCCCAGCTACTTTGGAGGCTGAGGCAGGATTGCTTGAGCCCAGGACTATGAGGTTACAGTGATGACACCCCTGCACCTGGCGAGGGAGGGTATGTGCTATCTCATGGCATCTGAACGAGTGCGAAGGCATAAGGTTACAGAACTTGCCTTTGAGGTGGTATATTCATGACTTCTGTTTTATTTGGCCTACATCTCAAAATTAATTTTTTAAATTATGCACAAAATATTATATTATAAATTCATAGCAATGTAACCCTTTCATTTATTATTTCTTCCCTTCTCTAAGTTTTGAAGTGGAATTTTTAGGACTTTCTTTTAAAACTCTTCAGTGAGCTATATTATCAGTAAACTCAAGCTGAAGCTGGAATATCTCAAAACTTTGCTAAAAACACACACCCCGCACACATAACATATAAAACAACTAACCAGTCAACACAGCTGAAAGAGTGTAGACTGTGTTTAATAAATCCCCATTATCCATGAATTGCATGTGACAACTAAGCTGATGTTGATAGCTTGGTCAGAGGTAACTAACATGTGTTGGAAAAGGCGAAGGGAGGGAATTCTTCTATTCGTGTTCACCCAACTTTCTAAATAATGTGCCCCAATAATTCTTTATCTCCATAAACTCTTTTCTTCCCTCTGACTAATTTCAATAGCTAAGTGTTTGTAGGGAATAAATTTAATAATATGATAAAAGGAAATATATGTGCTTGGCTACAATTTGTCTTATTAATTTATAATTGGATTTCTAGTTCCTATTTTGACAATTGCTTATTGCCTTTTGTACAATGTTAAACCCAAGACTCCTTCAATCTTTGCCTGAATATAGATGGTCTTTGTCTAGACTGGTAACTTTGGCACAGCCTAGATAATTTTTATTATAAAATGGTTTCTGTTTGTTTTATCTCAGTATAAACTACAAGAATGAGAGAAATTTCAGCAAACATCCACAGCATAAACTATTTCAGGAGATCTTTACAGCCTTGGTGAAAAATAGACTCATATGCAGGTAAGCTTTTCTTTGGAAAGATGAACATTAATGGCATGTTTCATACATCTTGTCTCTAGGACATAATTTAAAGTAGTTTGCAAAATTGAGTATGATGCAATTAAAGGATAAAATCAAGCAAAGACCATTTAAAAGGAGGTAAATCAGTAGGTATTGTAGATGATCTCATTAAAATCGCTCTGAGAGGCGCTGAATTTTATGATAGATGAGGTAAAATGGGAAAACATTCAAGTTATAGTATTTTCTTTATTTTGACTACTCAAGAGGAGTTTATCATACAGGTCCTTGTGAAAGGGACATTGGGTAACACCTTGGACAAAATCTTCAGAGTTTTTTCAGTCAATGTAATAACTGATTAAATGGGCTTTCCCAGTCTTGACCTTGAGATAAGAGAGGATGAGTGTGTAACATCCAGTCACAGCCTCATAAACATGTTTCTTCTCAAGACCAAATCAGATGTTCCTTCCTCAGATCTGTCTTAATATAGGTGCAGTGTTGGGACTGCAGGACAAGGATCAGTTAACAAGTCCTTTAGATTCTCTTTTACGAATATCAAGCATTTTCAGTGAGCTGTGACTGGTGCTGGATTGCAGTCACAGTTGAATTTTCTATTCATTCTGCACTGCTTTGTCTGAGATCTGGGTATGCTGCTGCCACATGTGAAGGAGGCTCCCAATATTCTCTCTGCCTTTTACTCTTCCCAGGAGGACCCGACTTTCTTCTCACATGCATCAGCTGAGAAGATGCCTATAAAGAACCTTAAATCTTCCTTATCACTTTGAGACTCAATTGAGATATCCTAATTCTGCTCCAGTGAGAATAGGAAAAAATTATTCCTATTCAATATTTAATGCCTTGATCAAAATAAAACTCTGACTTGGCCCAGTACAATTGCTCATTTTAAGTAGAACCACAATCTGATGGGTCCTCCATGATGAATTTGCTACTAAATGCTTGCCTAAGTGGTGGCCTAATGACTCCATCTTTTGGATCGAGCCATTAGTATTGCCAATTTAAGTACCAGTCAGTGACTGCCAAATACAGTGATTTAGTTTAAAACAATATAGAATGGGGACTTCATCTGTCATGTCTTTGTACTTAATTTAGGCATAAGAGTCTTAGACTGGCCCAGATGATACAAGATGCCCAAAATCTTTACCAAGGTTATGTAATTGGGTCAAGCTTAGTTCCTGATGGTAACTCAAAGCTTGTTCAAAGATTAACGAACACTGACCAAAAGAACCTGAATAGTCTAACTATTTTCCTCTTGAGCTTGTAGAACAATGATGAGTAGCAGAATGTGTGAAATGGGATTAGGAAGTAAAGTTCTTTAATTTTTCTTATGACAACTAACATCTTCAGGGGATGTCTAATAAATAGACTATGTGTTGGGTAAGTACTTTGAGGAAGGCACTACATGCAGAAATTGTTAGGGAGAATAATTGGGCAAGAGTTGGCATCCATCAGTTGAAAAGACCTTAAAAAAAGGAACTTAAGAGATATCTTTTTAGGGCATTTTCAAATTCTTAGTGATTAATGGAACTTCTTATATCAGATGGAGTTACTGGCTTTTAACATGAGCAGTCCTGGGGACTCTTCAAACTAGGAAGAAAAGATGGTAGATCTCTTTGCTTTCACAGTACAAGAAGGAATTTAGGAATGCTGAACATCAAGAGCATCCTTTTATGTCATCCTGTGGCTGCTGACAGATTATTATGTTCAGTTCTATTCTAAAAGCAGGGTTGGGTAAAAGATGGCTTAAGTACAAAGGTCTTCCATTATGCCTTACCCCGCATAACCTTGCTTAAGGTGGCCAGGACCAGATTTTTTTTCCTCTCTCTTCTGACTTTAGAAGAATTACATCTGAGGGGTTTTTCTTCTTTTCTTTTTTTCCATTTCTTTTTTCTTTCTTTTCCTTTTATTTATGTATTGTTTTCCTGCCCTGGGTGGAGTGTGGTAGCATCAGCCTAACTCACAGCAACCTCAAACTCCTGGGCTCAAGTGATCCTTCTGCATTGGCCTCTGGCGTAGCTGCGACTACAGACGTATGCTGCCAAACCTAGCTAATTTTTCTGTTTTTTTGTAGAGGTGGGGTCTCAATTTTGCTAAGCTTGGCCTTGAACTCCTGAGCTCAAGTGATCCTCCTGATCCTCCTGCCACCTCTTCCCAGGGTGCTAGAATCATAGGTGTAAGCCACCATGCACAGCCCTCACGGCCTTTTCTGATATGGCTTCCCTCCCCTTTCTTTGCAAACATCAGATTTAACACTGGATAGAAAACTTAGATTCAGTTTAATAAACAAACTGGTGAGCATCTGCTATGTTTAAGGAAGGGAAGAAACAAATGGTGGAGAAGGAAGAGTGGGTGAAAATACAAAAATGAGTAGGACATGTGGCCTCTTTCTTCCTGGGACTCAAAGTCTACTCTGACCAGCAAAAGAATTATTCGCTATCCCAACATAAGGGAAAACATGGTAAATGTATACAATTTATATTGAAACAACTAAAGGCTGCATGAGATCAAGGTTGGGGGGGTATTTTGGCCCTTGGTTCAATTCTGGTTGAAGACGAGATTGGGCATTTTAAGGGTGTTATGCCGCTTAGTTTCACATGGATAATATGACTGAAAGGGAATTTAGTCTTATCTGTGAAGCTTTACCCCCTTTAACCACTCCATAAAGAGAGGGCTTCAAGTCAGCCCCATAAAATGGATATAGACAAAGTTTCACTAACACTCCCAAAGTCTCATGTTTGTGTCTTTATGTACTTAAAATCTTCTAAAGCTAGTTCCTTAGCTGGTTCACAAAGTCCTTTGAGATCTTCCTTCTCTGCTCATCTCTTGATCTGTGATCCCAGTGTATCTTCTGGGCTCACCTAGGTCAGAGTGAAATTTCCATCCTTTGAAAATTACTCTTTTTCTCAACTCTTCTCTGTCTGAAGCACCCTGTCCCTGCTTCTTTGCAGCTGTTTTATGTCAATTTTTTCCATAAAAAATGAAAATTTACCCATTATATCACCTGTTGAAATAGTTATATTAACTCTTGCTATATTTCCGCTAATCTTTTAAAAACGTTACAAGTTTTTTCTGCTTATTTGATAAATAATTATGCACATATAAATCTATATTCTGCTTTTAATCAGAGTAGAGTTTTTAAAGGAGCTAGATTATTGGCTGAGAATGGATCTTGTCTTTTTGTCTCACTTTTAGTCTAAGCTTGACAACCTTGAATGTAGACATGATGTGTAATCTTTAAGAAGCTAAGCTTTCATACAGTCCTTAAGTAAATAAGATTCCTCTTCTAACTTGCAACAGATACCTATTTCTTATACTTTTACTTCCGATGAAATGTTATTTAGGGTTAATCTCACACTTAAAATGTGTACAAACACACACACACACACACACATACACACACACATATACAGTTGGCCTTCGGTATCCCAGGTTCTGAATTCTTGGATTCAACCAACTACAGATTGAAAATATTAAAAAAAAACAAACCCACAATAATAAAAAATAATACAAATGAAAACCAATATAATATAACAACAAATAACATAGCATTTACCTTGTATTAGGTATTATAAATAATCTGGAATGATATAAAGTATATAGTAGGAGGTGTTTTGGGTATATGCAAATATATACACTATACCATTTTATATAAGAACTTGAGCATCCTCTGGTTGTTTTTTTTTTTGGTAGAGACAGAGTCTTGCTTTATTGCCCTCGGTAGAGTGCCGTGGCATCACACGGCTCACAGCAACCTCCAACTCCTGGGCTTAGGCGATTCTCTTGCCTCAGCCTCCCGAGTATCTGGGACTACAGGTGCCTGCAGCACCGCCTGGCTATTTTCCTGTTTTGCAGTTCAGCCGAGGCTGGATTTGAACCCCCCACCTTCGGTATATGGGGCCGGCACCCTACTCAATGCACCACAGGCCCTGCCCCATCCTCTGGTTTTGATATCTGGGAGTGAGAGGTCCTGGAACCAATCTTCCACAAATACTGAGGGAACAATATCTGCACAAAATGTTACGAAATTATAGAAGTGTCAAGGACCCTGAAGAAAATCTTGTTCAGGCCTCATTTGATAGATGTAGAAAGCTGAGAAGTTTGGTCCAAAGTCTTGTAGCAAAGTTGAGCCCACGGTCCTGAGGCGAAGTCTTAGTGAATACCATTTTCTCCTATGCGTTGCTGATTCCCTGGTTCTTTACTAATCAAGCCACATTTAAAATTTGTTCCGAGGTTAATGCCAGGGAAAAGTATCACTTTGCTAATTATGTTCTCTATTTACTGCTGTTTACTACTGCTTCTTGGGAAACTCATCCACTTGGATATCTTAGGCAAGAAAAGAAAATATTCCCATCTTTTCAGGAAAGATCTGATGGTTTTTTGGGCACAAGTAACCATCACAAGCAAGTTTAAAACTGGCTAGATCAGTAAATGATAGTTTTTCATCAGTACACAAGCTTCTGAGAGTCAGGGAATAAGTGACAGTCCTATTCTAGAAACCACATTTCTACAGCTAAAAATCAACTAACTGGCTGGGTACGGTGGCTCACATGTGTAATTCCAGGACTTTGGGAGGCCCAGGCCAGAGGATAGCTTGAGATCAGGAGTTCAAGACCAGACTGGGCAACAAGTATAGTAAGACCACCCATCTCTATGAAAAATAGAGAAGTTAGCTGGGCACGGTGTTGTGTGCCTGCTACTTGGGAGGATGAGTCAGCAGGATTGCTTGAGCTGCCCAGGAGTTTGAGGTTGCAGTGAGCTGTGATTGGCTACTATACTCCAGCCTGGGCAAAAGAGGAGACCTTGTTTCTAAAAAACAAAAAAAACAACTAATGTACTGCAAACACTCTTGTGAAAGCCTGCCCATCCCTCCATTCCCCTGTTACTTTTGCTCCAAGAGACTAGACCTTACAAGTATAACTCTTCTTTGCTATAAATTCATCTTTTGTTTCACATACTGATTGGTGGACTCTTCCTTCCTTGGGCATCTCAAAGTTAAAATGCCTAAAACAGGCTTTTTGATTTTTCTCACTAAACCTGTGAGAAAACTTCAGCTTCAGTCTTCCCCGTCTAGAAGTCGAAGCTGCCAGCACCCGTCACTTGGCTAATCGTGCTCCCTGCCTTTGATGCTTGGTTCTGTGTGCTCTGTTTTCAGCACTGCATCCAGAGGATCTTTCCAAAATCTCAATCAGATCACAGATCATGTCAGTCCTGTGCCCAGAGCCTTACAGTCACTTTACTGAATACAAGTTTGAAGTCCCTGTTCCTATTCTGAAAGGCACTGCAAGTCTGGCTCCTGCTGCCTCTCTGACCTTAACTCCCGGTGCTCTATCTTAGCTCCCTCTGCTCCAGCCCCAGGGGCTTCCTTGCTATTCTTCACACACACCACAGTGCTTCTGCCTCAGGGACTATGTTCTTCACTATTCTGCTGTTCTGACCTAGACACTCAGGTGCTAATCTTACCAGAGAACCCTTTCTGACTATCCTAAAATAGCAACCCAAGTACCCAGTAAATCCTTAATCTTGATTGTTCTTTACTAGCCATCACCTATATACGTTTTTATTTGTGTTTGTTATCAGAATGTAAGCTTCATGAGGGCAAATGCATGATTTTGTCCTCTGCTCTACTCCTGGCTTGTAATAGTGCCTGGCTGATGGTAGGTGACAAGTTACTGTGAAATTTTCATCAGATACCTATAAGAAAGACCTAGGAGGAAGTTGTTTCTACTCAGTCTTCTGATTTTAGGGGCTAGCATGAGCCACTGGATGGATTTCAGATTAGGTCCACATTCTGTGCTAGGGTTAGTGGAAGATACAGGGAAAAAACAAAGACCCACTAAGAACAGCGAAACAAGTCAGTAAGGATTCCTTAAATAATCATCTGCGATGAACTTCTTCAGGCATATTCTTTTTTTTTAAGTTTTGTGTATCTACTTTGGTATGAATGTTACTTTTTCAGCTATCAAAAAAATAGGACTCTATCTTTTGCATTTGGAGTAATTTTTATTGTGAAACAGGCTTGAATTTCTCTGCTTGAGTGACAGTTTTTTCTTCTCTTCTCTTCTCCTTTTTCTTTTTCTTTCTTTCTTTCTTTTTTTTTTTTTTTTTGTTTAATGGAAACAGAAGTGCAGCCTAGAAAGGGCTGCTCCTTCCTGGTGAGAGACAGACAGAAGCATGTAACAAATGGGGGCTGGGTTGGGACCTCTGACATTTACTGTGTGGATTCTCTTACCTGCATGGATTCAATTAACCCCATTCCCTTGGGGCTCTTGCTTATCTTGTAGCTGCAGCTTTATTATACAATACCACAGCTTTGTGACTGACTTTTAATTGGTACTGTTCATATCATATAATGGTTTCTTCCACTGTGCAAGAAGTTGAAACCCAGATTGTCTTTTCTTCTTTTTCTTTGCCACTAGTGCCTTTTCCCTTCTCTTTTTATATCGGTAGCAGAAAGCACTTCATGCTGACAGCAAAATGGCAGGTTGTCATATACAAAGGCCATGGGAGCTGATCACACTGCCATGTATTAATAGTCCTGTGAAAGCAGTGGCATAAGTTCAGTCACAAGAGTGGATAAATATTTGCCCGCTCATGAATTTGCTTCTGTGTGGCTGCTATATTGAGACATAGCCTCCAGGGAAATACAATCTTGGCAGGCAAGTTCTTCAGGGCTGCCTCAAAGGACCCCAATGCCACTGTGCTGAATGCTCCTGTTCCCATATTAAGCATGTTCTCAGAATCACCTTCTCTTTCCCCTTGTGTAGGAGGAGGGGAGGAGTGGTAGGGGCACTGGTCTGGGAGGCGGTCATCCAGACCTCTGTTACTTATGAGCAGCCTTGGGCCAGTCACGTAGCACCTCCAGGCCACAGTTGCTGGATCAATAAAGTAAAGGCACCTATCTTTACAATACATCACTATTATTCTCGGTAATTCTTGGGTTACACAAAGCTGTGTGTTCCTAGTCCCCCAACTCTTGGCAAACAGAAGTATATATTGTCTTACAGAGCATACAATTCCCCTTGAATACCAGAACTCTGTCCCTTGTGCCACGTCCTTGTGGGGGGTTAAGGGATGGGAGCCAGGAGGGAACAACTGCTCTTTCCTAGGGCAGTGTGAAGAGAGGAGAAGCCAGAGGACTCAGACACCAGGAATTCTATTTACATTTACAACAGCAGAGACCAGAATCATGTAGAAATATTAATAGCTTTGGGCTTTCATCCCTTGCAAAATGAAACAAAAAAAATGCTATTTATTTGAAATAGAACTTTCAACTTTGAGATTTTTCTGGAACTCTTTATTTATTACAGTCCTTTATTGGTTAAAAAAAAATCTATTCTGGAATTGGTCTTTTTTCCTTAGGGGGTGGGGAGGAGATAAAAAAAAGCTTTTCAGATTTATCTTAATATGAAAAAAAATTGGAAAAGTCATGAACTTTACTCATGAAGATTGTATACAGTGAACAAGAAAAATACTAAGCATACAAATATTTGTAGCATGAATCATCTCTTAAAATATCCCATGGCTTTTCCCCTTAAATAATTAAAAGTAATCAGCATTCAACATCATTAGGTTGCTAGCAGCTGTTGCAACCTGATCATCATTTCTGTGAGAGCTTTGGGATGTAGTATCTGAGCACTAGGGTTCAGGCCGCTTGCTATCTTTAGCTAACCCCAGCACCTGAAGGGGAAACTTGTCATGTGCCCTTTCTCTAGTTATAAAGATTAAAGGTGTCTGGCTGTATTAGGAGCTTTAGCATAACCACAATTTCATAAGTGTTGTCATAAATAATTGTTTTGAATTTGAAATGTATTTCAAATTTTCTGTATTTTTTCCCAATGAGAGTATTTATGATCTGAAATCAAGAAGAATCATAGTATGGTTACTAGTGTGGCCTTGGATAATTCTGCCTGGCTGGCAGTTCTGGGATTGGTTAAGTCTTAACTCTTAGAAGAAACCGGGTTTCACCCCTATGGCAAAGGGGTCAATGACAAGGTGCTTGGACCAGAAGACTGGCTACAGTGTTGAGGACAACTGTGGCAGGCACTTCTTGCCAGGAGGATTGGTGATGGCTGGAAGAATGAATCTCAGTTAGTGATGCTCTTGGGATACCTTACTCAACATTTCTCTGCAGAGTCAGGCCTCTGTTGGGGGCTCTCATCTATAAGAAACACTCAGCCATCCCTGAGGATATAAGGCTATGAGAAAGCATATTTATCAACCTCCTTCCCATGAGATAATTCTTTACAGATGGAAAGAAGGTCAAGTGGCTTAGAGTGGAGTGTAAGTGGGCTCGGTGGGGGATAGCAAGCCCAGTGGCAGTGACTACAGATGTTCATCCTGCCTTCCGAAGAGTTGGGTCCTGTGCACTCATGTTTGAGATGTGCAGCTTTGGGGGAAAGAGTTGAATTTCAAAGGACCAGAGAAGAGGCAAAGCCGAATTCTACCATCAGAGGACAAGGATCAATATGGGACAAGGGAGGCCATGGGTAGCTTGGGTCCATAGTTTAAGTATTTCTTCCACTTGACCAGGGGAAGATTTTTAATGAATGCTTTACTGAATACACAAACAGCTTACATGTGTAGGTGGGAGAGGATGTGAAAAATTAGGCGGACTCTAGTCCAAAATAGCTTTCCTTACCTTCCTCAGTTTTTCTTGGCTAAGTATGAAATAGGAGACAATTTATGTTTCAGTCTTTTGCTAAATGCACATCAAACATCACTAGCTTAGAGGGTAGTGTGAGACAAGTGTCATCTGGCTGGGACTGCCTTCTGTGGGTGCATTTGAGACTGCCTTCTGTGGGTGATGCCAGGCTGTACCCACATAGCAAGTCCAGTGCATAACAGTGCTCAGCCTACCTTCCTCACCCCAGGAGTACAGTCAGCGTTGTGCTGGCCACCTCTACACCACAACATGCAGAACAACTGCAGGAGCCTGATCTCATGTCACATCAGAACACATCTTTCAATTCTCTGTAAGGTTCCAGTCTGGAAAAGCTACAGAAAGCTGCCATAGGGACCACTTTAGGTATTGGCTTTGGCCCAGCCATGTGATGGGGGAGTGAGCAAGGGGCAGCAGAAAGAGATGAGGCCAGAGGTATAATGTGGGGCCATCTCCCATGGGGCCTGTGGACCGTGGTATAAAGTTTGGCTTGATTCTGAGTGAGATTGGGTGTTGGAGGGTTTGGACTGAGGAATGGCATGAATTGATTTGTGTTTGTAAAGGACCCTCTTGGAAGGTGAGAGAGAGCAAAGATGGAAGCCAGGGTGCCAGATAGGAGGCTTTTGTAATAGCTCAAGCAAAGGATGATGGTGGCTTGAACCAGGATAGTGGCGAAGGAAGTACTGAGAAGTGGTAAGACTATGGAGATAGCAATTTGAAAGATAGAGCTCACAGAATTTGCTGGGGAATTGGACAAAGGATATGAGGGAAATAGAAAGGGCAAGAATCCTGCCAAGGGTTTTGGTCTGGTGGCTGGAAGGCTGGGAGTATCTGGCTTGTGGGGAAGCTCAGGCAGTTAGTTTCAGATGGGCTAGCCATCAAACTGGGATTCAGTTTGGTCTCTGTTACTCCCACTCCTTGACAACAAGTGTCCTCAATAAGTGATGTGAGGCTCGGCGCCTGTGGCTCAACGGGCTAGGGCGCCAGCCACGTACACCTGAGCTGGCGGGTTTGAATCCAGCCCGGGCCTACCAAACAACAATGATGGCTGCAACCAAAAAATGGCCGGGTGTTGTGGTGGGTGCCTATAGCTACTTGGGAGGCAGAGGCAGGAGACTTGCTCGAGCCCAGGAATTGGAGGTTGCTGTGAGCTGTGATGCCACGGCACTCTATCCAAGGTGACAGCTTGAGGCTTTGTCTCAAAAAAAATAAAATAAAATAAAAAAATAAGTGATGTGAAATGCACCTTGTGTGGCCCATGTGGTAACACTGGGAGATACTAGAAAGCTCTAACATTGTGACTGCGTTTACTACCAGCTCTAACTGGACAGAGCACAGATAAATGACGAGGTACGAATTGTTCACTGTGGCCCTGGAGGGCCAGGAAGGGATGATGGGTATCACCAAAGAGCATAGATTATCCTCACTTTGTCTTCTTACTTCTGAACTAACCTCAGTGTCCCAGCTTATTAAAGCACATAAATGGAAGGATTCTGCGTTGACTTCTGTGTTCCCTTAGGATTAAATCCATTAAGTCAGAGTTACCTGAAGTGAGACTCTGCTTACCTTTAACAATACTGGTTTACATCAGAGAATTGGTTAATCAATGCATATTTGAGTAGATCGTGGGTCCCTGGCCCTGTAATCTCTGATTTGGGGCATTGTCCGGTTCCTTCAACAACACAGTAAAATGGGCGATTGTCCTTGTTTTAAAGACTTTTGGAAGGATACAACTAAATCATTTTTTGCTAAAGAAATATAATTTAAAAGCCTCTCAGAACGCACATCAGTGGATACTTATATCATTTGATGGCAACAAAGTGATAAATAGTTCTTCAGAAATCTGCCAGTGGTATTTTGAATATCGAATGTAGTGAATGTTTCAAGCAAAAATCCAGATTTTTTTTCCTCCTCCAAACAGGCTCCTGGTTTCAATAGTTACCTCTGTGCTTGCCTTTTAGTAAGTGCCCTTCAGTTTCTGTCATGTTATAATTCCTCCAGTGACTGTGTCTTTGATTTCAAAGGGTTCTGCATAGTCTCAGCACAGAGCTGTAGGATGATGTTGGTACTGTGCCCAGAACCCTCAGATCCTGCCCTGTTGGTTTGGGCACTTTCCTGTCCAACAGCACCTGCTCCAACCTCAGGCTCCTTGAGTCTGCTTTGCCTGGAAGCTCAGAGAGCCTGTGGGAGCGCCTGGAAATTTGTACCCTCAGTTCCTCCTGCACCTCTCAGCCAATGGCAATAGTTGTGGTAGTGTGACAGCCTTATGCCCTTGTCTCCATTGGGACAACTCTGAGTAGGAACTAACGTTCCAGAGCCCCAGTGCAGAGTCAGGCTGAGGTGAGACTTTGCCTGATTTGCGTGCTTGTTTGGGTTTCTTCCCTTCCATTTCCTGTTTCTTTTATTCTCTTACGGTCCCTTGAGAACATGTCCTTAGTTGTTAATTTGCACACACCAGTCTGCTTCTTGGGAAACTGATCTAAAAAATACTCATACCGTGTTTCCCAAACTGAGTATTAAAGTGCTCTGGGGCAGCAGAGAACTTGGTGAAGCTATATGTTTTTTTTTTTTTAATTTTCTTTCTTTCTTTCTTTTTGAGATAGAGTCTCACTGTGTTGCCCTTGGTAGAGTGCTATGGTGTCATAGCTCACAGGATTCTCCAACTCTTGGGCTCAAGTGATTCTCTTGCCTCAGCCTCCTGAGCAGTTGGGACTACAGGCGCCCACCACAACACCTGGCTGGTTTTAGAGATGGGGTCTCGCTCTTGCTCAGGCTGATCTTGAACCCTTGAGCTCAGGCAATCCACCCGCCTCAGCCTCCCAGAGTGCTAGGATTATAGGCGTGAGCCACCGGGCCTGGCCAATATTTTAAATTTTCAAGGAGAACAGTGTTACTCAGCATCCATCAGACATGGCACAGACTACTCAAGGCACTCTATGATTTCAACCTCAGATCTTTTTACCTTCCTTTAGAGATGGCATATCTTTCTGAAGCTGAGTTTTCAGTGGTTCTGTGATAAAAAGAAAGTACCCTGTGAAAATTAGGTGGAAGAGCAAACAGGGAAGGTGGTGTCCAATCTGATTCCTAGGCTTGAAATTGTTTTGTGTCCACAGGTGCACGTACTCCACCATTAAGTTTGATGATTAAAGTAACCTTTTCATATGGTGTTTCCAAATGGATACTAGGTTATGAGGGCATAATTCTTATTAATCTGGACCTAACTAATTTTTGGGACTTTTAGCTATTTCTTTTGTTCTGGGGGTACTGTGAAATACTACTGAGTCAGTAAGAGTAGTGTAAGTGAAATAAGTTTGGGGGAACTTCTGCTTTCTGGTGACAAAGATGGTTTAAATGTGTTTTGAATTAAAATGGGTCAAGTGTCCAAGTACCAGATACCAGTCCTCATTGCAAATAAATGAAGTGCTTATTTCTGTATGTGTTTTTTATATTCTTTCACAGTCTTGCACTGTTCACGAGTTGTCACGTTGGGGTTTTAGACATGACGTGTTCTCTTGTCTTCTTCTTTCAGAGAGTGGGTTAATCGAGCTCCATCTATTCATTTTCTGAGAGTGTTAATCTGTCTGAGGCTACTAATGAGGGATCCATGTTACCAGGTTGGTTGGAAAAATACCTTTTAAAACATTTGTTATAAAGATGTAATAACAGATGGGTAGTCTTTTCTTTGAAGCAGTCCATGTTAACTTTTTTGCTTTTCTCTTTCACAACACATCTACTTGTGGAGTAGATGATTGGGAAGTATCTACTATTGAAAAAGATGATTGGGAAGTATCTACTATTGAAAAAGATTTGAGAACAAAATAAGAAGTTTTGTGATAAGTGCCTTAATGGGGACACAAAATATATGTATTTCTACCATATAATTTATGGGATTAAGTGGATTGAACTTTTGGTCTATGTTTTCAGTGCTACCTGGCATTGAAATATTCACAGTTCAAGGAGATATATACTTGGCCACATTTTCAAGCATGTTGAAGGCCAAGCAACTCAGTAGGTCAAAGTCAGCAGTGACAAGTGGGGGCCTTTTCTTGCAGTTCCAGAGGCAGCCAATGGGAAAGGCAAGGGCCTGAGCTTAAGTAACTGCTCTGGAGTCCATGCCTTCCCAACCTGCAGCCTGAGACAGAGTTAGAGGTAAACAAGCTGCTTCCCACTGCTCTCAGAGTAGGGTATTGTTGTCAAGAATCTTTTCCTTCTCTCACTAGTTAGTTTGATTTGCTGCTTCTAGTTTAGTGCCTCTCAAATGTTAATATGCAGAAGAATCGCCTGGGGATGAACGTTCTGATTCAGTGTAAACTGAGACCCCAAATTCTTCATTTCTGGTAAGCTTCCAGGGGATGCTATTGCTACTGGTCCATGGTCCTGCTTTGAGTAATGTGGACTTAGTACTTTGGCAGTGAGGCTCCAAAGAGTGCTCCCATCTAGAGCACTGCCTTTTAATACTTCATCTGATCCTAGAAATTCCTCCCTGTTTCGGCTGGTGGATAGAGAGCTGACTGAATAAACAGCAGCTCTCAAACGTTATTGCCTTTCAAAACACCTGGAGGACTTGTTGATTCCTGGGGCCTGCTCTAATAGTTGCTGATTCATTAGGTTTGGGGTAGAGCCTAAAACTGTGCATTTTTTTTTTTCGCAGTTTTGGCTGGGGCCGGGCTGAAACCCGCCACCCCCAGTATATGGGGACAGAGCCCTAGTCCTTAGCCACAGGTGTTGCCCTAAAACTGCATTTTCAGAAGTTCCTAGGTGAAGGTGATGCTGCTAGTCAGGGGACCACAGTTTGAGAATCATTTTCCCAAAGCTTCAAGATTGTTTATTATCATTGTTTCTGCTTGCTAATGTTTAAACAGTGTTCTTATTATTTATACATGCTTCTGTAATTTTCATAGATTAGTTTTTTCTTTAAGAAGTATCTCCTTTCATGCTCTGTCCTTTATAATCTATGCAGAAGCTTAAACCACTCAGATCTTTTATTTGGGATTCAATTTTATTGATGAATTCTTGAGTCAATGTGTTTACCTTTTAGTGCCAATTTTGGAAAAGATAACGACTTGAAAAAATGTGTTTTGGTACTAAACCAGCTAGAGAACCTGCTCTGATTTGAAATCTTCTGGGATTCATGGTCACTACACATTTTTCAATTCGAAGAATTATGCCCCTTCCTCACAATATATTCCAAACTGGTTTTGTGTTGTTAGGTTTAGCTAACCACAACCCTTTGCATATGTGACTCTGGGCATCCTCCAAACGCTTTCCGTCCTGGCTGCTCACAGTTTTCTGAGTGGGCTTTCTCCTTTTCTCCATGACCAACCTGCTGTGTGTTCCACATGTTTCTGAGCTGTTCTTTGCAATTCTGTGTGGGTCATAGATCATAAGGCTGGGCCACATGTTCTGCTTTGCCAGGATCAGTTTCTATATGTGATGACCATTTCCCCTTAATTATTAACGACACTCTCTTTTACTTCTTGATGTGCCTTAATTTGGATGAGAACATTATGTGTGTAATGTTACTAAGTGTATTCAAGGAAGGGGATCCAGTTTTCTGCCTTGTAGGAGTTAGCAAAATATTTGCTTTAGAGATATCAGATATCCTGTTTGTTCAGAAAACTGATGGCAATGGTGCCGTACTCTGCTGATCTCCCATCTGGAGTACTGGCTTCCCTAATCTAGTTCTAGGTGGATTGAAACAGGGTTGCTTGTATTGCCCGGTAAAGGAAAGAATTCAGTGACCATTTTATTTATGGGGTTTTGTGACCAAAACACATATCAAACTAATATGCCCTGATTGCCTGTATTTCCACAGAAGGGAATTCTCTCCAAGTCTCTTCTCCTTGGCACTCTTTCCACACAGAAGAGCATGTGCTCAGGCAGTTGTTTAACATCTTGAGTTGCCAAGAATTGTTGGCTGAAGTCACAAAGCTGTGCTAGGGTTTACTACCACTTACGCCAGGGAGCCTCAGCAGCTGGGGCCATGGCTGTGCATTCCATTCCTTTCTTGTTGAATCAGTACTGTAGAGCCCACAGCGGCCCTTCCAAACCCTCTCCATCTCTCCTCGCCAAATCCCCTTCTAACCCTGTTACTCTCATCAAATGACATCATCGTCTGTTTTACAGGGAAGATTGAAGTTCATGGCAGTGGGAGCTCTCTTATTTTCTCCTCTTTGTTGTTTGAAAGGTTTGGGTTTTCCTGCAACTTTACTTCTTATTTCAGAAATATTGTTCCTTCTCCTTGCCAGGGCTGATTCTTCCACCTGTTCCCCCCTTTATAGTGTCAGCACCTCCCTTTTCATTTTCTCTTATCATAAAAATGTCCTTTTCTTGATCCAGTTATTTCTTTAAGTCCTTCTCTTACTTTCCCGACCACATTTCTTGAAAGGTTAGGCTGTGTTTCTTTCTACTTCCTTTCCATTAGGACTGATATGTGGCATAACTTGCAAATTAAATTCTGTGCACGACTTTCTCTCAGGAAGCCATCTAAATAGAACGCACTGTGCCGCACTTCAGCCCCTCCTCATTCCTTGACCCAGAGGTTGCAAACAGGTGGCTTGTAGACTGGATCTCGCCTTCTAGCACACAGACCTTCCAGTATGTAGTGATGGTGGCTTCAGCAAGACAAGACTCAAAGGGGTGACTGAGAAGCCATTTTGAAGATGTAATGCTAAGAGTTTTTCAGAATCAAAGGAAGAGATGTACTGAGATTTCAAGTGCAGTTGGAGTCCCAAGCAGGATTATAGATTAGTGTTTGCCTGGACTCATTATAGTGAAGCCATAGTGCATTGCTTATCAAGGATAAAAAGCAAATCTTAAATGCTCCCAAACTGCGATTATATAGAAATAACAGTAAAGAGACGCTTGAATTGAACAGGTGTCTGTTAGTCCTGACATTTCCCCAACCTCTCTTTAGCAGGAGACAGCCTTTACCACTTTCTCTCTTTATTTTCACTGAGACCTCTAGTTCGTATTCAGGACTTTTTGGGTGTTTTTATTTGCTCCTCTTCTTACTGTTGCCTTCTTAAATGCTAATCTTCCTCAGAGTTCTTCTTCCCTTTGTCATCTTCTCCTATATCTTCCCAGCTCTTGACTTCAAATATCTTTTTTTGTTGTTGTTGTTCTTTGCTCACCTCAAGAGCATTTTTTCAACCTCAAGTTTTCCCCTTCAAGTTCTAAATTTCTAGAGATATGTTAGACAGCCTTGGGGAGATAGTGTATAGTGGTTCTCAAAGTATGGTCCATGGAATGCTTACAGATCTCTGAGACCCTTGCAGGGGTTCCACAGGTTTAAAATTATCTTCAAAATGTTGTTGAGGTGTCGCTTGCCTTTTCACTGTCACTCTCTTCCCAGCCTGCAATGGAATTTTCCTGTAGCCATGCAGCATGTGGTGCCATCATGGCTCTGGTAGCTGACAGGGCATGTGCTTGTCCATTCTTCTGTTTTTAATATTTCTCACTTTTAATTTCTAATATGGTCCATATAATTGATACTCTATAACCCACATAAACAAAGCTCTTTGGGAGTCTCAGTAACCTTCCAGAGAGTAAAGGAGTTCTGAGACTAAAAGTTTGGGAACCACTGTTGCAGCACATTATACTCATAACTTTTCTTCCTTCCTTTCCTTTCTTTCCTTTTTCCTTTCCTTTCTTTTCTTTCCTTCCTTCCTTTCATTCTTTCTTTTCCTTCCTTCCTTTCCTTCCTTCCATCCTGTCCTTCTTTCCTTTCCTTCTTCTCTCTCTCTCTCTCTCTCTCCCTCCCTTCCTTCCTTCCTTCCTTCCTTTTCTTTGTCTGTGTTGTCCTGGGTCCAGTGCTGTCGTGTCATAGCTCACAGCAGCCTCAAACTCCCAGACTCAAATGATCCTCTTGTCTCAGCCCCTGAGTAGCTGGGACTACAGGTGTCAGCCACAACGCCCAGCTAGGTTTTCTATTTTTAGTAGAGATGGGATCTTGCTTTTGCTCAGGAGCTCTTCACTTCTTCCCCTCATCCTTGAACCTTCAGAATCAACTCCTGATTCACTTAATGGCATCATCTTTCTTCAGGCTCAAGGTAGGCAGCTTTAGACGCATCTCCATGTTTCCCCTTTACTACTTTACAAATCTAATGCTCCAAACCTTTTAGAAAAATAGTTACTATAATACAGCTGGAAAGATAAGTCTAGGCCAGTCCATAGGGAGGTGGTAAAATTGTGGCCAAGGAATCAGCATTTTGGGGCCACTGATGATTTTTGAACAGAGGAGTAAAATGGTTGTGTTGGTGATTCAGTGTTACAGCATACTGCGATGTGTTCAGCATTCCTTCATTTGGTTTCTGAGTAGGCCAGGGATGAGAGTGCCTAAAGGGAAGTAACACTTTTGGCTGTGGTAAAAATAGTAGTATACAAACGCTTCCCCACATTTTGACATTTGGCATGATACACTTCATTTTTTAATAATGGGTCTTGCTCTATTGCCCAGGATGGCCTTAAACTTCTGGGATCAAGTGACACTCCTGCCTCAGCCTCCTGAGAAGCTGGGACTCTAGGCATGAGCCACTGTGGCTGACTTCTATTTTTAAAAAACATACTTTATGCCAGTATTAAACTACTGAATCTATTTAAAAAGAAATAAAAACTTGGGGAGTAAGCAGAGCAAGGACATTCTTCATATTTTATAGATTAAACTAAAGTTCAGATTGATTTGGGGGCTTCTCCAGGTTTTTAGCCTCAGAAATATAGGGTACTGTTTTGTGATCCTCCGGCCTCTGACAGGAGGAAAATGCTGTGATGTAAAAGGGCACACAGGTATTGCGGTAATCTAAGATTGCAGTCGTATTTGCTTTCCAGATCAGTAACCAGAACTGTTAAGCCCTGGTGGATACATACCTCGTAGTCATGGTTTTCTTCAGTTTACACCCTCAGGTTAGTGCAGTCTCACTGGTATAAGGAGAGGCAATACAAGGAAGACCGTGGGTCTGTGAGCAGCCTCCTGGCCTTGTTCCACTCTCCACAAGAGCACAGCGGGAAAGTGTTCATTTCATAAACAAAAGTTAAATTCTCGAGCACAGGCTGGGCACTGTGGCCACACCTTTAATCCTAGCACTCTGGGGGGCTGAGTTAGGAGGACCACTTGAGCTCAGGAGTTTGAGACCAGCCAGATCAAGGATGAGACCCCATCTCTACTAAAAATAGAAATTAGTCGGGTATTGTGGTGGGTGCCTGTAGTCAGGAATCTGAGGCAGGAGGATCACTTCAACCCAGGAGTCTGAGGTTGCTGTGAGCTAGGCTGATGCCATGGCACTCTAGCCCGGGCAACAGAGTTATATTCTTTCTCAAAAAAAAAAAAAAAAAAAAAGGACAAACTCTCAAGAACATAATGATGAATTCTCTGAGAGTGAAAAAGGCTCTTTGCCATTCCTACACTTTATAGCAGCACTTTTCACATTGTATTCCACATGAGTAATATGTGCTCTGTGAAAAGACAAGTGCTCTGGCTAATGACATTTAGGGAAATCTGCGTGCTAACTTCCCCCCTTGGAGACTTGCAGTGCACCGCAGCATCGTAAAGGCTCTAAGCGGACCTGAGATAAAGAATTTGGTAAATTCCAGCATTTTCTAAGCTGATTTGAGCATAAAATTCTTTTTTTCTTTTTATAGAATGACTAATCATATTTGCTGTGTTAAGGTAGAATGACTGTTTCCAGGACATAGTTGGGAAACTTTGACTCCCGTATTGTTAACATTATTGGATAGACTAAATTTCTTGTCATGGTATACATCTAAAAATAACATTACCACCACCAGTCATTGAAACATTTCTCTTCCTTGGTGTGTTCCCACTCTCAAACTTTAAATTTGAACTCCTTCGTGTGAAAGACTCCTAGGTTCCAATGTTTTGCCCTCACTACATTTTCTGTGGCCTGTTGTTCTTTTTTTACCTGGAGATTCAACCAGCACTTAGACATGTTTACAACCGAGTCTTATCCTCACACCCAGTCTGCTTTTCTCTCCTCCTCTGTGTCTGTTAAGGATGCCATTTATCCCCAGTCACCCGTGCTCAAAGGGGCTGGTAGCTTCTACTTTGCTTCCAGTCTGTCTTCATACCCAAAGATTATTATTTCTCTCTGTTTCTGTGCTAACTGTCACTGACTCCCAGTTTGGTTCCCAGGTGGCATCCTGTCCCTTGTCTAGTTTGTTTTAGGACTAGAGGGAAGTCCTCACGCCTGGTTCTGGCTGGTTCCTTGCTCACACACTTTTCATTAGGTCTTACTGTCTACATAAAAAAGTTTAAATTCAGGTTTACATGTAAGTCCTCCCAAAGTTTGATCCCACCCTAGTTTTCTAAAAATTTTCCCAATAATGCCTTTCATGAACTTAGGGAATTGCTTCTTTCTAATTCTCAACTACGTCATCTAGAGTCGATGTTTTCTCTATACAATTTCTATGTATTTTTGACCCTCCTGTTCTCTTAGCTTGGAGTTTCCTTTATTTCCCCTATTTCTTGTTTTTGCTCGACAAATCCATCCATCCTTCCAGTCTCCCCTGAGAGACCACCCCCCATATGATGTTTTCCTTGGTCCTCTCAGCAGGAAATGGAGTGTCCCTCCTCTGGTCCAGCATAACAGTTATCTATTCTTTCTTAAATTCTAATTGTTTGTGTAACTATTTTGTGCTTGCCTAGAGCTTATCTGCATATTCTATCCACTTCAGCATCTAACCCAGTGCTTTTACATAGCAGGAATGAAAAAAAAAATCTGTTGAATATATATATATAAGTGGTTCATTTTTAATTTTTATTGTATAAAACATTGTACCATAAATAGAGTTAATGTATTAATATTCTTATGTTCTTTAATTATAGCTCTTAACGGATGAATAGCATTGATGAGGCTTGAAATTAGTAGGTAGTCATAGAGCTATGTTGAATTGAGTTCTAAATGTTCCTTTTTATTTACTTTAGACATGAGTGTGTTCAGTGTTTCTTAGGTTCACCTCACACAGAGTAAGGAAACTCTGACCCAGGAGACCTTGAGAACCTGTGCCTCTTCCCCAGGCTGCCCACTTGGTCGGTTCCACGACAGAACTGGATTGTTCTCTCTCATGTTCACGCACTTGACTCTGCATTTCCCAGAAGTGAAATAAGGGCTAGTGTTTATATTTCAAATAACTTCCTTGTGTGCATGTTAAGTAAGGAGGCAGATGTCAGTACAGCTTTAATTAAGCAGGTGAGGGCCACTTGGAAACATTTGCCTGCAGGTAAATGCCAATGAGGATAACCTAAGAGCCCTTAGGATTAGCCGAGTTCCCAGCCCGCCCCTTTCACAGATCCAGCCTCCCACTCCTTCTCTTCCCTGATTAGCACTTTCAGGGCAGCTTCAGAAGGGCATTTATTGGGAATTAGATTTAAAGTCCTGTGTCAGGAGACATCGTGCAAAGATTATTGTTACATTGTTTAGAATATGGGTTTTAAAAGACCATTAGCATAATACTTTTAAAGAGAAACCCTTAGTCTACCAGAACGGTGCTTCTCACACTGTGCTGTATGTGCTAATAGAACCTAGGGATCCTTTTGAAAGTCAGAGTATGACTGAGCAGGTCTGGGGTGGGTGGGAGGTTCTACCTTTATAGTCAGCGCCCAGGTGGTACTGGCTACCAAGCAGAGACCTGGAGGAAGTTCCAGAGAGATCAGCGATACTGTTCTCATCCAGGCTCTTAAATTAGGCATAGTGGATTACTGTTCTGGGCCTTGGTTTTCACCCTCTGTAACATGAGAGGATTGAATGAAATGAAATCTAACAACTCTTCCTGACTCGAACACTTTCTGATGACATAGGAGGAAGTAAGAAGAACTAGGAGGCAGGCTGCAATTCCCAGCACAAATTCGTTCGCTTAATCTCAACCCATTTTTCACATTTATGGGAAGTTTCTCTTAAATGTAGAAACTTTTCTCTGGGCCTGTTTTTTTACAAATGACAAATAAATTTTTCATGTTTCTGTTCGAATGCACACCTTCAAGAAAAAATTATAAATCCTATGACTTTAATAAAGAAGTGGAATGTAAAATATACTTCCCTCTCCACCCGCATCTATGCTCTTTTTACCTGTGCTCTGTTTTTGTAATCTCATTTGATCTGTGCTCTGTTGATTTTTATTTCATTAGGAATTGCTCCATAGCTTGGGTGGGATTGGAGACCTAGCTCAGGTAAGATTCCTTTTGTGGTGCCGATCTAGTGTTTTCATTTTGTGCCATGCTGCAAGCAAGAATTAAATAGATGTGTGACAGAAGATGGGCTTTTTTATGTTATGCTGTGTCTGTTTCAGGGAGGAGTCGGGTGGGGTTCATAAGTGTGAGGATGAGGCATGATACACACAGCAGGGAGGGACCTGTGACATTTTGTTCTGGCTAATTGAGCTGACTTTACGCAGCCTGTTGAAATAAGAAAGTGCTATAAAAGGTCACATGTTTTGAGTTGGTGATTATAGGAGGTAGGGGTTGGCTGGCAGTCCCAACTTCTCAGCAGTGTGTATACCTTTTGGTAGGAGAATATATAGATTATAAAGGTGTTCAAAAGTTTTTCAGACACAAAAACAAGTTATGGTGTTCACTGAAATATTAATACATGAATGATAAAGTAAGGAATGATCTTGCTTCATTTATGTTGCTGCTTTGATAACTATTGGGGGAGGTAAGCAGGTGAATATATATGCTGAGCAACTCAAAGGCTTGCGTGTATTAATATCATAAAACAAAATTTCTAGTCATGTTATTGACTTGGAATAGTCCATTGTGTATGGAAAGAATGATTTTTATAATAAACATGAAGCTCTGCAAACTTATTCTGAATTATTAATGGGAGATTAAGTTTATGACAGTATAACTTTAAATATATTTTATTTCCTTATATTCTCATCCTTAGGATATTGGTTCATGTTTAATTTTTATTTTTAAGAATTTTTTTATTTGACTGGAGCTTTGCCTCATTTAATAAAATTAAATTAAATATAAATTAATATAAATTAAATTTAAATATAAATTAAAATTTATATTTCATAAAATTATATTGTAAAAGATCTTATCTACTTTAGCTTCCATTATAATATCAGAAAATATATATATTTCTCTGGGCCTGTTTTTTCTTTTTTTTTTTTTGTAGAGACAGAATGTCACTTTATCGCCCTCCGTAGAGTGCCAGGGAGTCACATAGTTCACAGCAACCTCCAACTCCTGGGCTTGGGTGATTCCCTTGCCTCAGCCTCTCTCGAGTGGCTGGGACTACAGGTGCCGCCACAGCACCCGGCTATTTTTTGTTACAGTTTGGCCAGGGCCAGGTTTGAACCCACCACCCTCGGTATATGGGGCCGGTGCCCTACTCACTGAGCCAAGGTGCCGCTGAGGGCCTGTTTTTTTACTATTATTATTTTTATAATTAATTATCTGCAGTGGGTATTATCAGACTACTTCATACCCACTTTATTCTGATTATTGCTAATTTCATGTATGCTAGTTAGATATAATTTTGAATGTTATAAAACAAGTCAATTACAAATATGTAGTAAGTTATAAAAATTCTACTAAAAGGTAAAAAAATTAAAATTCTAGGTTCTGTATAGTATGTATCTTACATGTGTCTTATATTTGGATACCAAATTACTCCAGAAACCTATTCAGTTACAAGGCATTTTTGAGACTCTTGAGAGTTTTTATATAGTCTTTAGGTTCCTTCTTCGATTTCAGGGCAGGAAAGAAAAGGCAAAGAATTCAGAAACCTAACCACTTTTTGCACTTGAGTGAAACCAGCTCAGAGTACTGAGGATTATTTGGTGAATCTGTTGTGCCACCTACAGCTCATTTTAAGAACTGCAAAGCCTTGTCCTTGACCTGCCTGTGTGCTTTTGGTGTTCTCCCTTCTGAATAGCTTGTTGGTTTGGTCCTTCCTACAGTACATGGAGATTGTGGCCAATGAGTACCTTGGCTATGGAGAAGAACAGCACAGTGTGGACAAGCTGGTCAACATGACATGTAAGCATTGTCATCTGGGGCACAGCCAACTTTCTGGACGTGCTCAAATAAGCACTGCAGTATTTGCAGCAGGAAAAATGGATACTTTGAATATTTATGAATGTTCTCATACAGTTAAAGTGTTGGGAGTCCATGCCAGTTGGTATATGCAGTGGAAAAATGTATCCAGAAAGGTGAAGAAAGATGATTTCTAGATTACAACTCTTACCTTACAAAGTACAATTTATTTAATGCAAGAGAGGTTTCCATAAAAACAAATTTAGGTAAAAATATTTGTACCTCTTTTAATTTCTATTAAAATATCAGAGACTATTCAATTTATGTCTGTGAAATTTGGTTAATTATAAGACCTCACAGATTCCGGAATACTCAGAGAGTATTAAGTAATAAGAGTAATAACAACAACAACAAATCTCTTCTGATGATGATAATGTGCAAACATTGATCTGTGAGTGAGAGACATTCCCTAGTCACTCAATGGCCTCTCTTTAGAGGTCCTTTCCTGTCCCACTTTCTGTCCCCTCCAGGTTTGATGAGCCACAGACTTCCTGCTATTATGAGATGCTAGCCCATTTTCTTTGTGTGGATAGGCTGGCTCCCCCATATGTTTGCAGAGCAGTGAGCTGATTCTCAGGTATAGGGAGGGAAGAGTCTGTGGCAAGCTCTGGCATGGGGGAGTCTCTTTGCTGAGGAAACTTACAAAGTTCATCACATTCCCTGGCCTTCCATCTCCTCTTTATAAGTTGAAATATTTATAGGGAGAATCTTTGAAAAATAGGCATCACTTGGTAATGATATTAAGGAACTTGGAACTTGTTAAGTTTTAAGTGGAAGGAGAGGTTTGCCTTTTTAGATAGTTCCATGTTTTGTTAGTATAAAATAAGTACTATTTGAGCTTGAGGGGCATTCTCGAGTTAAAAAAATGGCTCTTCCCTCCATCCCTTCATTGTTCCTTTTGTCTTGCCTGTGTTCCCTTGGCCTTTTCTCTGCTTTCCCTTCAATAGTGCAGACCTGAGGTTCTATGAGTATTGCCCTCTTTAATATCTGGATCTCTCTTTGAGTTATTTCTTTCCTTTATAGATATTTTTCAAAAACTTGCTGCTGTCAAAGACCAAAGAGAATGGGTCACTACAAGTGGAGCCCACAAGGTGAGTGGCGTCTGAAAGAGTTAATGCTTCAGCTCCATATGGCAGTGGTTCACATGAGGAAGTTCAGAGCCTTTGTGGTCAAGCCACCTTTAATTATAGTTCATAAACCTGCCAACCTGGCCTGAAATGGGGAATCTCTGCCAACCTTTTCATGGTCTTCACTGGCCTAACGAGTTAACAGAGACAGTAATAAAATTGTTCCAGAACTCTTTCTTTTTTCATTTTTCTGATGTTATTTAATACCAACTAAACTTATTGCTTAATTTAAGTGTTGTTTGAAAAACCATGGCCAGGTATAAACTGACTCTAGTTGTGTGTTTATAAATAACTAAATATGAATAAACAAATAAAAAAAAATTATATACATATTAGTAAATTCCATATGGTACAGAGGGTTGTACTAGCAAATGTAATTACACTGTCTGTTGGTCAAAAATGGCTGAGTACAGGCAATTTCAAATGGTTCAACCTTGTAATAAGATGGTATAGTACAAGTATATGGGTCAAATGTACATTTTAAGATGGATGAATACAGGTTTAATCAAAACAGTAAATTTACATTTATAGCAAAATTGTTTGGATTGTAGCCATGTAGAGCCAAGATTCAATAATTTGTTGAGTTCTCATGTTTCAGGAAACCACTTTCTAGTATATATGGGTACAAGATTGTTTGAAATGTATTAATGCATGGTGCTCTAGCTAGAGGATGATTCTAGGTAACATAATAGGTCAACCCTTTTCATTTCAGTAGCCCACCTAAGTCCCAGATATTGCTTAGGATTTAAAGACACTTTTTGAGTTAGCATTAAGGTCTTAAGCAGACATGACAAGAGTGATGATGTTTGGGTAAGTATTATGTTAGAACAAAGGGAAATAAAAGACAAAGTGGGAGAAGAAAAGAAGGAAATAAAGAGATAAAGGTAGAGAGTTTTATTTAAAAAATGAAATCATAAAAGGGAAAAATCCACACAACAGAAACCAAAAAATCCTCTCCGCAATCATTGCACACATTGTAGCTCTGCCGTGGGAAATTTTCATTGTGTCCTTTTTGAGGGGTTCTGAGTTCTGAAAATGAAGACAGAAGAGAAGAGAATCTGAATGAATGAGAATTCAGGGAAGGCAACTGACAACATACGGAAGACCTCCAGCTAGGTTGTGTTATTTAGGATGATGCTTGGGAGCCTTGATGGTTTCCCAACACTTTCAACATCAATTAGAAATCTGAGAGGCCAATGGAATGCTCCATAGTGTTGGCATATATTTTTTAGTTTGGAAAAAAATGAAAGTTTCAACATTTTGTCGAAAAATAGTTCCATAATTTGGAAAATGCCTAGCACGATGTCTATCTTGCAGTGAGTTCTCAAATGGCTGGTTGCTACTCATCTTATAATTTTTGTCATTAGTCTCCCCATTTTTCCCTGGGGAGGGATCAGAAGAGCTAGAGCGGACTGTTTGGACATCAAGGAAATCGAGGAAAGCATGAGAACCATGCTGGTTGTGTAGGTTAGGCAAGTTGCTACTTAATCTCAAGAGTTCCAAAGTAAGGAGGGGATGGACGCCTGTTCTCTGGAAAGAACTAGATATTTTGAACGTTTAATAAAAGTTTTTGGGGGGCACCTGTAGTTCAGTAGTTAGGGCACCAGCCTCATGCATTGGGGCTGGTAGGGTCGAACCCAGCCTGGGCCTGCTAAACAAGCAAGCAAGCAAGGAAACAAACAAACAAACAAAAGCTACCCATTGTGGCTAGCACCTATAGTCCTAGTTACTAGGAAGGCTGAGGCAAGAGAATCGGTTGAGCCCAAGAGTTTGAGGTTGCTGTGAGCTGTGACGCCATACACTCTACAGAGGGCTACAAAGTGAGACTCTGCCTCAATTAAAAAAAAAAAAATTAAAAAAAAAGTTCTTTTAAAGTTAAGCCTACAAAACATAAAAAAATAGAATTCTTACAGTTTGATAGGGCATAACATTTTTCATTACTCCGTCAGGAGAGCCATAATGTAATAATTTGATTATAATGACAAAAAATAATGTTTATGAAGACATACTTAATGCTATGGAGAAATTTTAGTGGATAACATTAAGAACAAAACAAGAGCAGCTCTAAAACTGTATATACAGCTTGTGCTCAATTGTACAAGCATATACATTATAAAATATTGAGCAAAAAAGTAAAAAAGATTAAACCTCTATGGTCTTGAGAAATATCATACCATTCAAGAAGCTTACAATACTTATATAATTTATAAAGTAAACTTTATTGTACTTATATAACATGAAATAAACTTCACTTCATTTTTCAGACATTAGTAAATTTACTTGGTGCCCGAGATACAAATGTTCTGTTGGGTTCTCTTCTGGCTCTGGCTAGTTTAGCTGAAAGGTGAGTTGTGTATTTTAATGTACTTTGCAGTTTGTGATTCTTTTTAAGTGGGAAGGATACAAAATAGATAAGTTACTCTGTCATCTATTCAGTATAAATATTTTTGTGAAAAATAAATGTGAATTACATTTATTTATGTACGTTTATTGTTATGATTCTGGAAAGGAAGCATTATTTAAGAATTTAGAAAGGCCAATTTAAATTAAATTTAAGGAAGCATTATTTAAGAATTTAGAAAGGCCAATTTAGTTTTTTAAAAACTAAAATTTTAGTTTTTTTTTTTCCTGACCAGGAATATTTACCTAGTCTTTTCATCTCACCCTCAGTTACTTCTACTTTCAAAATCACCATAATATGTATTATTTCTTTTGTAGTTGCATCTCCCTGACCTTCTTAATTCATTGTTACCTGTGTATTTTTCTTTTTTTTTTTTTTGAGACAGAATCTCACTTGGTCACCCTGGGTAGAGTGCCATGCCGTCTTAGCTCACAGCAACGTCTCTTGCTTCAGCCTCCTCAGTAGCTGGGACTATAGGCGCCAGCCACAATGCCTGGCTATTTTTTACAGATAGGGTCTCACACTTGCTCAGGCTGGTCTAGAACTTGTGAGCTCAGGCAGTCCACCCACCTCAACCCCTAAGAGTACTGGGATTATAGGCATGAGCCACCACGCTCAACCTCTATTGTTAATATAAAAACATTTTCAAACATTGTGTTTTTTAGAAAAATTCTGAGAAAATTTGTCTTCCTATAGATGTCATAATTATTTTAGGTACTGGGTGTCTATAAAGTTTATGTGCAATTTAAAATTTATAATTATCTATAAAAGAACTTTAAATATATCTTTATGCTAATAAGTAGATCTCTTTTTGTTTTTTTGTGAACAGCATATGATTCCTTTTGTTTTTGGTCTCTTCTCCTGAGATAATGTAAGAAGTAGGATAGTAAATAAGTAAATGTAATAAATACGTGGATGTTGTTAGTAGTTACTAATAGTTTTCAATTTATAGTCCAGAATGTAGGGAGAAGATAAGTGAACTCAATATCGTAGAAAATCTGTTGATGATTTTACATGAATATGACTTGCTTTCCAAAAGGTAAGATTGCTAACAGGGGAAAAAAGACAATGTCTTCATTTGATGCAAATGCTTATTATTATTTCTGTGGTGTCCTGTTATTTATATTGTAACTGAATATCATTACTCAGATTAGCATTTATTTTCTATTTAAGTTTATATAAAGGAACTAGAACAAAGAAGTTTTTCAACTTACCTTTGGTCCTGCATTACTTCTAGATCTGGGCATAGAAACTAATTCCATAAATTGTATGGTAACATCTTTAATATTTTTGTTTGTTGCATTTATTGACATCCTGCCTTTTAGGAAAAAGAAACTCAGAAGTAACTCTAGTTTTAGTAAGTTCAGATTGTGTGTGCAATAGATGATTAGATTGTTAAAGTCAATTGTGCTTAATTAAGGCAAGTAAAACTAATTTGAAAAATTACCTGATATAATAACTCAAAATAGAAGATAGAATCAAATGGATTAATTTTCACTTAAACTGAATATTGTTCTAAAGGATTACTGTATCCATATAGCTATTAGGTTGTGTTTAAATAGAGTTGCAATCATTTGATATTTAATTGAACAAGTAATAATTTTCTAAAGAAGTAATGTAGATAACAGGAATCTCTTTTTTAACTATATGATTATTTGTATTATTATAAACTCATCACATTTTAAAATACTTACCAGATCTTAATAAAAAATTACCAAAATTTCCCCAAACCACAAACAAAACAAATACTTTTTACCAAAAACGTGTGTTTTCTGTCAGAGCAGAAAATTTGGGAGGGAGAGGAGCCATGGAAAATTGGTTCAGGGAAAGGAATTATCAAGTAGTATGAAAATGAGGCTATTGGAAAGGTAGAGGGCAAAGGGGTTTATATCTTGATCATAATCAAGGACCACAGGATGGGAAGAAGAATGGGCTTAGCTTGTTTGCAGACATTAAGGAGAATTAATCCCAGAAGTTGCCTAGGAAATAGGGAACACTAACGATTCTTAATTGGCAGTGGCAGGGTGTGGAAGTAAAAGGAAGTATCTTGATGACTGTCAGTCTTCTGGTTTGGAAACCCGATAAGATTGTGGTGCCCTAAGTCAAGATGTGGGATAGAAGAGAAAGAACAGATTTGGGGAGGAAGGAGGGTAATGACTTTGAGTTTAGAGGTAGTGTGGTGAATATTTGTGGAACACACACACATGACTAAAACTTCTTGAGGGTTGGAGCAATGCCTGAGATAATGATGGCATCATTGAGTGAGTGTTTGAAACAATAAGAATGGATCGTGCCATTCAGAGAGAGTTTTTAGAGTGTGAGGCTAGGAGACTAAGGATTTTATGAAACATTTACCATCATGTTTCACAGTTCAGCTGAACTTTATGTCTTTACCATTTTTATACACTTTGAACTGCGTTTATAGTAACTGAGCACTTTGCACTTAATTCCCCTGCATTGTAGTGTTTTTGACATTTCCTATGAATGTCTTACTTTTTTACAATCACATAGTAAGTTTCTGAAGACTTGAATAGGCTTTTTATATTTCTTTTGTCTTAATCACAATGCAGATTTCATTGTTTGTACTTGGTACTTACTTGCTGGTCAGTAGGTTTTTAACCAGACCGATGAGGATGCAGTAAGGCAGGGGTCCTCAAACTTTTTAAACAGGGGGCCAGTTCACTGTCCCTCAGACTGTTGGCGGGCTGGACTATAGTTTAAAAAAAAACTATGAACAAATTCCTATGCACACTGCACATATCTTATTTGAAGTAAAAAAACAAAATGGGAACAAATACAATATTTAAAATGAAAAACAAAGTTAAATCAACAAACTTACCAGTATTTCAATGGGAACTATGGGCCTGCTTTTGGCTAATGAGATGGTCAATGTCCGATTCCATATTTGTCACTGCTAGTCGTAACATGTGATGCAAGTATGCATCAGTTAGTCTAGATTTGGTTGGAGATTTTAGATGTTTCATTCTGGATAAAGTCTGTTCACAGACATAAGTGCTGCCAAAGATGGTTGCCATTTTGAGAGCATGGTTCCTGAGATTAGGATATGTCTCAGAGGGGAGAGATGCATAGAAATTAGGAAGGCTGCTTGACTTGAATGCGTCTTTCACAGAGTCACAATTCTGCAGTTCAGTCAGTTCCATTTGGTAAATTGTATCCACATTTTTTTTCTTTTTTTTTTTCAAGATACTTTATTCTTAAAACAGGTCACAACACTAAGCTTTTGGCCCATTCTGCCACTGTACAAGCTACAAATACTTGCTGAGCAATGGAGGGGTGCTCTTTCATAGCATGTCTGAAAAGTGAATAAAAATCCGTATAAAACAAATATTCAGATAGTTTCCATAGGAACACAGATAAGTGTGACCCCATCTCCTAATCTTACATATTGCTGCATCTGTGCCAACCCTACTCTTACAAAGACATTTCAAAACTAGCAATAATTAATTAAATGGTTCCCCCAAATCCCTTAACTCAAGCTAAACTCGCAGTTAACAGCTACAGAATGATATCTACACATTAATACTGGCTGAAGCACAAGTTGCTGTGTGACATTTTATTCCACTTTCCCAAGCACAAGACACAGGCAGAGTGCCAGCATCCTGCTCTTCTTCTTCGGGTAGGTAGTCAGGGTTCTGGATTTGCTGCACGAGTTGCCACATTGGTCCTGACATCACATAGTAGATAGTTGGCCTCTAGAATGCACTGAAAGTAGAAGCAGCAGCTACAGTGTAAGTACCCATATTTTCAAAGAGCATCCAGTCACCCACATGCATTTCTGGCAGGTCACAGCACTCAACTATCCGGTCAAGGCCATCGCATGTTGGTCCCCATATGCTGGATGAATAATACTTCTCATCTGGTTTAGGTCTCTTTTGCAGAAGAGGCTTTACATGAGCATGATCATAAAGGATGCAATTAAACGATCCTTGTACTCCATCATTCACGTAATACATAAAGGTTTGTTCACTGGACCCATCTTCATTATCAGAGCCTATCTGTTCCTTTAATACAATTTTTTTTTGGCAATGACATTAACTGCAAGTGTGAAGGCTGATGCAACATAATATCTGCCTGGCTCAGCGATGATTCTCATTCCAGAAGTCTGATGCAAAGTACTTGTCCAGTGCTGGGTTGATTATACCAGTGATCTCTTTAAATTTAAGCTTCACATCCTCAGATTCAGGAAAGCCACCACCAATATCAAGCAGGTACATGCTGAAACCAACCTCAGCTCCCATGTCAAAGACACAGTGGGCATCAGAGATTGCCTGCAGGAAGGTCTTAGGATCAGTCCAGCCACTTCCTACATGGAAGCTGACACCAGTGACATCAATATTTAGCTCTTTTGCCCGGTCCAAAAGAAGTCTGCTGGTTTTGAGTGTAACACCAAATTTAACACTGAGTCGACAGACTGCTTTGGAATCATCAGTGGCAAACCGCAAAACCAACTTGGCCTTTGGATGTGCTCTGGCAACTTTCATCAACTCGACTTCACTGTCAAAACTCATCATCTGACCCCATTATTGGCAGTGTACTTAATTTGAGACACTTGTTTACAAGGATTTGCATAGATAATCCTCTCTGGAGGCACCCCGAGACTGCACCAATTGTATTTCAGTCTTGCTAGCACAGTCAAATCCTGTCCCAATGGCACTGAGGGTCTTCACAATGGCTCTACTGTCATTACATTTGACTGCATAAAAGGGAGTGACACGAGGAAGAGCTTTTAGCCATTTTTGGTGTTTCTTCAGAACATCTCTGAGGTCTGCTACATAGAAGGCATCCTTATCATCAGAGGAGGAAACTTCATTGATATTTTGGTCCAGAATGTCCTTGGCAGTAAAACCTTCATCAAGCAAATGGCAGTCAAACTCTTCATTACTAATGTTGTTCATGGTTTCTTGATGTTTCTTTGAAAAACTAAGAGAAGGAATTTAAAGAAATACTTCCAGCTTCTCACAAAGGCAATTCTCCAAGAATTCTGAATCCCACTGCGTGTGTCCTCCGAGCAACAGTGGAAACGTTCTTAGAGCATCTGGGCGCCAGAGGCCAGCCCCATGGAGAAGCCAGAAAGCCTCCGCCCCCGCAGAGCTGGAGCTGGAGCCAGAGCCGGAGCCACAGGAGCACTCGGCCACCCCTGCGGCATCCGTCAGTGCCTGGCTCCCACCTGCTGGAGACGCTGGCCGGAGGTGGCGCCGGAGCAGCTGGCAGAGGGGCGGCCGGGCAGCGACTTCAGAGACTGACCTCCACATTTTCAATGTCAATAGAAAATGGGTTATGGAATAGCTGTATGTCCTGTTCATGGAGATGAAGCTCTTTAAATCTAAATTGGAACTCCTTTTGCAACTTTTCCAGTGAATCCACACATGTTTTGTTTACGAATGCAACCAATGGTTTTTCTGCTAACCTTTTATTTTTCCAGTGAATCCACACATGTTTTGTTTGTGAATGCAACCAAAGGTTTTTCTGCTAACAGATTTTGTGGGCTGGGATGAGTCCGTTGCTAAATAGGACAGGCAGCGGAGGCAAAAATCACCCAGTGGGCCGGATAAATGTCCTCGGCGGGCCGCATGTGGCCTGCGGGGCCATAGTTTGAGGACCCCTGCAGTAAGGAGTTAGCTTTGAACAGTGGTCAGCAAACTGTGACCTGAAGTCTAAATCTGGCCTGCTTCTTGTTTTTGTAGATAAAGATTTATTGTAACAGTGGCATTTCCTTTCTCTTCCTTCCTTCCCTCTTTCCTTCCTTCCTTCTTTCTTCTTTCTTCTTTTCTCTTCTTTCTTTTTTTACAGAGTATCACTCTGTCACCATGGCTAGAATGCCATGGCATCATCTTAGCCAACTGCAACCTCAAACTCCTGGGCTCAAGAGGTTAGCCTGCCTCAGCCTCCTGAGTAGCTGGGACTACAGACTGCATCACTATGCCCAGCTAATCTTTTCTATTTTTTGTAGAGACAGAGGTCTTGTTTTGGCCCAGGCTGGTCTAAAACTCCTAACCTCAAGTGATCCTCCCATCCTGACCTCCCAGAGTGCTAGGATTACAGGTGTGAGCCATCACGCTTGGCCACTCATTCATTTTTATGTGTTTTCTATGGCTACTTCCATGCTATCTCTGAGTAGTGGGGATAGCAAT
This sequence comes from Perodicticus potto, assembly GCA_963574655.1. Lineage (NCBI taxonomy): Eukaryota > Metazoa > Chordata > Mammalia > Primates > Lorisidae > Perodicticus > Perodicticus potto. The sequence goes on from CAUYRH010032014.1 coordinate 96,752, forward strand.
TATATAGTTAGCAAACCTAGGACATTTGGCTTTGGTCTGGCCCTGTACAGAAAACTTATGTCAACCCCTGGCTTTGAAAATGTTAGTTATATTTCATGCAATGGCATATATAAAGTCACTGGTAATGCTGTGATTCTCACCCCCACTCTCCCCATCCCTTTCAGACTAACTGCAGAGTTGCTGCGCCTACTTTGTGCCGAACCCCAGGTGAAGGAGCAGGTGAAGCTGTATGAAGGGATTCCTGTCCTCCTCAGTCTGCTCCACTCTGACCACTTGAAGCTGCTCTGGAGTGTTGTCTGGATTCTGGTCCAGGTTTGTGAGGACCCCGAGACCAGTGTGGAAATTCGCATTTGGGGAGGCATCAAGCAGCTTCTTCATATTTTACAAGGGTGAGTGTGAGTGGGCTGAGGCCTACTTTGTCCTTCATAGAAGGCTGGACCTCTGACAAGATGGCATATTGTGTGCACAGCATTCCCTCCTGCTGTGGGTTCTTTGGCCATTCATGTTTTCCAGAACCATCTATACTTGTTGTAAGCATGCTCTGTATCAATGTCAGTGGTATTCACCTTTTAAAGTCCTTGGGAACTCTGATGTATTTATCTTTGCATCACCAGCCTCCAGATCATTGCCAGGAATGTGGAAGAACACCAGTCTGCAAATATTATGTAGGCTGGATGGAAATCCAATAACTTAAAACATTTTGTCTGCTGTCTTTTCCTTGAATCAGTGTGTGCACATTGTTATGCCACCAAGTACAATATTATTAATATTTTACTAAAAAGTTTATATGTGTATATATATTTTATCCATCTATAAAAGGAAACCCTATTTTAAAGGAATATATGTATAATCCTCATTTAAAATAAAAGGTTATATCATTAGACAAGTGGTCGCCATGTGACGATCCTGGTCCGTTGCTCTACTTTTATTTCTAATCTGTATTGCAGTCCTCTACAGCGAGTATTATTATTTCTTTTTTAAAAAGTAGAATTCTAATGGGATTCTAAGACATGAACATGGGGAAGTAATGGTTTGTTAATGTGGTTTTCACTTGAAATTCTCTGAAAGTATGTCACAATGTAACATCTATGTTTTCTTTATTACATATAGTGAAGTAGTGAATAATATCTTTTGGTGCCATCCATGGTAATATTCTATTACCTAATTTTATTATAAAGCATATCTCAGCCCTATTGCATGAAAGTTAAAAATGAATATGTCTACTTGAAAGAGACTATTATGAACTGTAGAATGTAAATAAAGATCATATATTAAAGGCAGAATGACTTATCAATTTTAATATAAGTGATATTGTCAAATCAATATTATTAAAACTTTGTCCTTATTATACTTCTAGGGATATTATAGAACTATGTGTTACCAACTTGATTTTCTCAGAAGGAACATTCTGAAGCATAAGAACAAGACTGTAGATATAATAGACAATAGATGAATTATTTCTGTCATTACCTAAACAAAGGCACTAAATTTATAGACTGTTGACACAATCTATGTGCTTTTATGACCATCATAAGAAAGTCTCAATTACTTAAAGTATAAACTGTAAATCTTTCATTAGTGCTATGATAGAATAAGCCAGCCCTTTGGTCAAAATAATTACAATTGCTAAGGTTTTTTTGTTCAGGTTTGTAGGGTGATGATGGGGTGATGGGGTGGTTGTTACTTATCATTGGCCAGTCCCACCTGTTACAGTAGTGGTGGGTTGCCCTCTTGCAGAGCAGCTATATAGTTAAGCAATACTGTTTAGATAAAACCTGCCCATTTCTCACATAGGGTTAAATCTAATACAAAGTACTGGTTTCCTTCTTTTGCCCAAGTCATAACTAACTATCCTTGATAGAAAAGAGTTCTTTTATGTCTGAAAAGTCATTTTCCACTTTGTTTTTATGGTGTAATGTTAGGAGAGTCTTCCCTGGGAAAATGATATATGTCAACTCTTATTCTATGTTAAATATGTCTTGGTGGTCTGGGAGAGTTTATTACCCAGCTGGATAAACAGTACTTTCAGAGCCTGTGCCTGCCCTGAGGCTGCCTGGAGCTGGCACCAGGGGTGGAGGTTGCCAGGTCATCTGGTTGTTTGAGTGCGAACAGGCGTTGTTGTCAGGGCAGTTTCCAGGAAGGCTGTTTGTGCCTGTTCACCTGCAATCCCAAACTAATAAGACAGTTCTCCAACGGGTACATACTCTTCTTGTTTGGGTAGAAAGACCCATAAAATTTGAGTTTTAAGACAATTATGTTGACAGATCTAAGATCACCAAGGATGCCTGTCTGAAGACCAAGCTCCATTACCTTTTCCATGCAACTGAAGGAGGGACACTAGAGGACCCAGATGCTCTGACAAGGAAGTCAGGGAGACTCCTTTCATGTCACATTTGGGCACGTAGAAATCCAGATAGAGCTGGTACCAGAGAAAAATAAATGAAAGAAAAAATATGGTAACCATGTAAAATAGGAGAAAACGGAGTGGACAAAAGACAGATGAAGGAAGACAGGGGTCTGAGGAAATAGAAAAACTAGTGCTTTATTTCATCAAAGACATTAAGCAGAACATGAATTTATGAAAAGAGATTAAAGATGACATGACAGGACAACAGAAAAGGGGAGGAGATTGCAGATCTAGCAAAGAAAATGAGGACTGAGAACACAGAGAACTGATGCATTCTCTAGAACACCAGAAAAAAAAGACAGGAAGTAGTAACATGGAGGGCAAGCTTAAAAGGAATTAAATATAATGCAGAGAGAAAGATGAAGGAATGAAAGCAATTAGAAACATCAAAGATAAGGCCAACAGAAGATGGGGTTTCAACATGTGCATAATTGAGATTCCTGAGGTAGAGAGTAAAACAAGAGGAGACAGAAAAGTTCAAAGATATAATACGAGAGAACTTTCTTAAAATAAAGGCAGACAGGAATTTCAGGGAAAAAACAAACTCAGAATAATCAAGACTGAGAAGTATTCAAGTGAGTTGATGCTGCAGAATAGAGTTCAGAAACCAAGGTGGCCATGTGGAGCAGTGGGGGAAGGTCAGGATTTTCAATAAATAGTGTGGAAATAGTTCTGTAAAGGACTGACCAAGAAAGGACGTGACCAGAAAGGACCTTCCAAGAAGGCAAAGGACTTGACCAGAAAGGACTGACCAAGAAGAAAAACTGCTAAATGATCTGTTCATTAACTTTTCTTTTCCAGAGACAGAAATTTTGTTTCTGATCGTTCTTCCATTGGAAGCCTGTCTAGTGCAAATGCTGCCGGGCGAATCCAGCAGCTTCATTTATCAGATGATTTAAGCCCTCAGGAAATACAAGAAAATACTTTCTCTCTTCAAGCAGGTATTTATGTTATGCTATTATTTGTAATTATTTGACTTTGTAGAATGTATTATTTTGCATTATTATTCCCTCTTATGAAGTTAATATGACAATGTTAATTAGGCACTGTCGTAAGTTTACAAAAACGTAAAGTTAAACCCACACAGGTGCCACACACTTCTTGGTACTAGTGCTGCATTTGCAGATTAATGATACCACAAACTTCTCTCTCTTCCATGTTCTGAACTTCACTGAGAAATAAACACAAAGGTCAAAAATAAAGAGACAAAATAAAGAGAGTTTTATTACTGGTGAAGTTGTGAATTCTGTGGCCAGAATTGTACTTTCTGGAACTTTCTCCATCTTAGGGCACTCCACTTAAGGGAAAATCTGCAATGCACACACTCATCTCCCCAGCTGTGAGGGAGTGCCTTCCTCCTACTTTGCGAGCTTCAAACAGAAGACAGCAGAAGATGTCCTGTGTGGGATTTTCATGGAAAAGCAGGAGCAGGGATTTATGAAGACATGTTCTGGCCAGGCCACCACGAGCAGTCATGCACAGGGCACTAGGCCTTTGGGACAAGTGAGGCTACAGTGCATTCTGAGTGCTGTGGCCAAGCTGGGTGCCCCAAGCAGTCCCCAGGAAGGGCACAACAAAGCATGAGACAGGAGACATCTGGACCTGCAGAGGGGGCAGAGAGATCCTCAGGTCAAGAGCAGGCTGTGGGTAGGGAAGGCAGACTTTCTTTGCCCCCTGTTATTTCCTCCTAGAGAATGGGGAAGATATTTCTTCACAGACTGTGAAGACAGGGAAATAGTATCCCCTCCTTGAATTGCTGTTCCTGCTTACTCTAAAAGGCCTCTGTCTGTTTTTATTTTTTTTTGAAGCAGAATCTCACTATCACCCTGAATAGAGTGCTCACAGCAACCTCAAACTCCTAGGCCCAAGCAGTCCTCTTGCCTCAGCCTCCTGAGTAGCTGGATCTACAGGCGGCTGCCGTAACACCCCACTATAAAAAGCTCCTGTCTGGAGCTCATGCTGGGCATTTACTGTTTGGAGCCTCTCTAGGAAGTCTAATCCAGTTGAATCCCAGAGCTCCAAGTATTTCCATGATCCTCTCAAAGACAGGGTGAGACCAATGGTAATAGAAGTCAGAAGAGCAGTTGCCTACATGTAGGATTATAGGGGAGTTAATTAATCTCTGTCATTAGGAGGCATCACAGGGGGGCCTTGGGAAACTGAAAATAGCCTATATATTCACCTGGGTGTGGGTGCATAAGGTTATGTAGATATATAATATCTCATTGAGCTATACGCTTAGGATGTTTACATAGCTAAATAAAAAAAAAACAGAAACAAATAAAATTTGTATCTAAATAAAAACAGAAAAACAAATAAAAATTAAAAAAGGAAGGGGTTTGGAGTAGTGTCTGAGTTTTGGCTCCATCCTCATTGATGGCCACGTGGCCTTGGGCAAGTTCTTCAACCTGACCAGGCTTCAGTTTTGCTCATGTACAATGGTGATGATAACCATGATATCAGAGAGGAAGGTTATTTGTGAGAATTATGTGACAATATGTGTAAAGACATTAGCACTGAGCTGGACCAATAAGCAAGATAAGGCTCAATAAAAGGGTATCATCCTTAAAGGGGTGCTCTGTGTAGTGGAGTCTGGCGTACCTCTGGGAGGCCAAGCATCTCAGTGTGGGATGCCACATCCCGCTGTCACAATGGCCGATGGGAGGCAGGAGTGGCACTGTGCAGGACTTGGTATTTAAGATCTCTTGACATGGGTGGGAGACTCCCGGTCCTGTCTACCTACTGGTTTTGTGGCCTAATCCTCTTTTGTCTCATCAGTAAAGCTGGTAATCATAGTACATACTCTGAATACATGGATTCATTTGGATATTATATTTAAAGCATTTTTTTTCATTTATTAACCATTGTAAATTATTTATTGAGCACTTTCTAAGTGCCAGCCATGTGTTGAGCACAGAGGATTGCAATGAATGACACAGCTGCAGTGCCTGCCTCCCAGTACACAGTAGGTGCTTAATAAATGGCTGCCGTGGGATATACAAGCACATGAACTCCATGGCAGAGTAGGTTAGAAACTGGTAAAAGTCAGCTTCTCTTCTTCCAGAGCTGGGCCAGGGGAAAATTAGTGTTTCTCTCTCTCTGTTTTTTTTTTAACTTAAAGTTTTAGTTTTTCTTTGCAGATTACTATTAGGTTACATTGTTAGGAAAAGTCCAAGTTGTATTTGTGTCCTTCACCCAGGAGGTGGAAAATTAGTCTTTCTTGAGTGGTGGCTTTGCTAATAAAATCTCCGTGGAGCTGAGCACTATGCCGAAGTGTATTTATTTACGGTGATGAGCTGCATTGTTTGTGTGTTTGTTTTCATTTCAGCCTGCTGCGCTGCCCTCACGGAACTGGTGCTCAATGACACCAACGCACACCAGGTGGTTCAGGTGAGCACTTTCTTCTCCAAGGTCAGGCCCGCAGAATCCTATCATGATTAACCCACCTTATGGTACATTCTGTATCCCAGATAGATTTAGGGGTCACATCACATGATGTTTAAATATTTAACTCGTGGAATTCCACTTTATATCTTGTTCTTCTTTAATTCACTCAGCTTAACAGGGACTGACACACTGTTAATTCATGTGGATATTTCTTCCCTACATTATGTGCAGACCTTTCCATTTTCTTACTCTTTCTAAAAAAGTTACTCTGAATTGCTTTAATTCTGGGCATATAGATCATAAGTTAAGGACAGTGGACATTTTAACTCAGACTACATCAAAGTTACTCAGTTAGAGGTGATTGAGACGCACCAAACAAAATATTTATTGCTGAGAAACCAATTTCACAAAGTATAATCCATTAATTAATCTACTACAAATAAGCTCTATATTTGTGTGTGTATATAAACACATAAATATAAGTAAATATGTAAACACACACGTATAAAACCCTCGTGTGGATTTCTATTGCAAAAGTTAACCCTCTTGTTGACTTTTAAGGGCGAGTTTTTCTTGGGCATCAATATGTTATATACAACTTCAATCCACGAATACATACCTTTAATCAGAGATCACATCAATGATTAATGTCCCTGAGGAAACTCAGCAATCGGGGGTAGTGGGTGAAGCCGGGTATTTGGAGTTGGCCAGATTGGCGTGCAGTTCCTGGAAATACTATCTGCTGACTTGGCTTGTGAAAAAAATGACTGTCTTTGTGAGTTTGGGTTTTCTCATGTATAAAACAGGAAGATTATAAACTAATCCACAGCATAGCTATAAAGATTAGATACAGTAAGGCAAGTAAAGCTCTTCCCATTTATAATATGAATGCCCATGCTAGTAGAGACCAGTAAATTGTATATTTAATAGATAATAGAAAAGTAGGAATACATTAATACTTTTTATTCATTCCTGCATGTATATATTTGTATTAGAAACAGTCTAGAAAGATGTTAACTGTGTTTTCATACATAACTTTCTTTCCTTTTAAATGTTATTCTTGTTTTTATTTTTTTCTTTAAAAAATTATATAATCATTGATGTATATGTATTCCTTAATTACGAAACTATAAAGGATAAATTATATTTCATAGGTATTTAAAATGTAAGGTATAAAGATATTTGGATCACTTTACTCTGTTCCTTTCTAATCCTCCATTATTTGTTTTTAAAGAAAGTATTTTTAATCACTTTAAATTTATATACTTTATTAATTATAATCTTAACCCTTTACAGACAGCTAAAATTATAAGATTGTGGTTGTAGTCATTGGTGCTTAAAAGTATTTCATTGACATTTTAAGTATAGTCTTATAATATTTACTTAATCTTCCAAAATTGTACTAATATTTTTCTTTAATATTAATTTTGAGTTGTCTAATTGCTTCTTTATGCTGATGTATCACTATGGCATTGTCACTGGTAACACGGCCTCTTTATTCTTCCAGGAAAATGGTGTATATACAATAGCAAAATTAATTTTACCAAATAAACAAAAGAATGCAGCAAAAACTAATCTTTTACAGGTAATAAACATGTCTTTTATTCTTCCATATCAAGTTATTGAAATCTGGGGAAACTGTGTAAAATTTGACCTATGCTTCTTAGAATTTTTGCGGTAGTTCTGGCATGGAATCAAACGATATTGGAACAATGTAAAAGACAACAATGGTTTGTCTTCATGGGAAAATTAGGGGATTTTTATTCCATGTTTCTTTGCTTAGCAGTAAGTTCTATTTTTTTTAAAAAAGTAACATTGCTTGTATATCAGAATATAACAGAAGAAAATTATTTGCCATCTTTAAGAAAGGAAAACCTATAAAACGGATCTTGATGTATAAGAGGAGACTGGCCTAGTGGATAAGGAGACAGTGTGTGGGGCATGAGTGGCATCTGCTGCAGGGTGGAAGGGCGTGCCACGCAGAGGGGACAAGAGTGCAAAGTGCGGGAGCAGCAGGTGTGCTCGGGGAAGGGTGGCAGCTTCATGGGGCTGGGGTCTGTGGCTGGGGGAGCGAGTGTCCTGGAGATAAGACCTCAGGGTTAAGAAGGGGGCACACTCATGTGGGGTTCTAGGGCCATTTTTGAGTCATGGAATAGTGGGGGTGGGGCAGCATCCCTAAAGACGAATTCAGGTTTACTTTAAGCCTTTGCAGTAGTTGCAGCTCATCTTTTCCCTTTTTTAAAAAAGTCACTTAGAAAAGGAAGTAAGAAATGACGTTTGTCTCCATTCTGGCCTAAGAACTATCATCCAGAATGATGGCCAAACCAGCAGAGACGTTTGGAGGTGTTGGCACACAAGGGATTTTGGAAATCTACCAGTGAGAACATACAGTCATGGGACTTGATGTCTTTAGTACACCACTGCGCTGGAAAACAGATAAAGTTAGATGCGCCCTGCAGATGCACTTTGTTAAGCCAATAGATTCTTTATACAAATTGCAGTGGGAACGGCTTTTGAGGAGCATGCACGTTCTTTCCGTCTCACAGTCTCTGCTGCTCTCCCAGGCCTCCTCAGATCCTTTCCGTATCAGCCAGGCCTCTCTGGGCAGTGTGGCTTGTGCCCTCCTTTCTGTATTCAGATCACTAATTTCATGAAGATTAGACTGAGTCGATCGATCCCGATTGCCCCAGTGGCGGCCTATTTTACAGGTACAACTGTAGGTTTTCCTTTTTTCTCAGCACTGCAAAATGTCAGATGTTTATTTTTCTTAGTTAATGCCTCACAGGCCACTTTCTGAGCGTTCTAGGGAGTTACTGTCGATTGTTCTATTTGGGGAACGCTTAAGACTCTTTACTCAAGAGACCAATTTGTCAAGTTTGAGTCCAGTGTGCCTGTGGCTATTTTTATATGTCATCATTTCTGGTGTTTATTTTCTCACAGAAACCAAATAAATATTGAGGCATATATAGCAGGCTAGAAACAAAATAAACCTTGAGCTCCTGGAAATCTTTGGACATTTGGTTTTCTTAGCTTAGGAATTTTATTTCTGGTCTCTGTATTCATTTTGTACTTTCTAGAAAGAAATTAATGACAGGTGCTGAGTGAAACAAGTCCAAGATCCCTAATATTCTACAATATAAACACTTTTTAAATACAAGAACTACCCCAGGTGTTGGTGTTTTTTGTTTTCAGTTATAAGCTTTAACGCAAGCGTGGGCCAGCTGCTCACAATAAAGCCACTTAAATGTTTACTTCGTGATAATTCTGTCTTGAAAATGTTTTAATTTGTTGAGCTCTCATTTAAGAATCATATATATATATATTCTTTTATTTTCTAGTGTTATGCTTTCAGAGCCTTGAGGTTTCTCTTCAGTATGGAAAGAAACAGACCACTCTTTAAAAGGTATGAGCTTAGAGAAATGAAAGTGATCATGAGATTTAAGAGATCATTAGACTGAACTTCTTCACATACTTGATTTAGGTGCAGCAGTGAGTGAATCATAGGCAAATTGTGTGTCTTCAAATTTCTTAGATTTCACAAATATAACTGAGTTACTATGGCAATGTCTTAGCAATATCTTAATACTGAAAATTAAGACAATGGTGATGAAACAGCATTAATCACTGTATCCACACAGCTCCTCTTAATTACATGTACTACTATGGTTTTAGGAGGTTCTTTTGCCATTAAAGATCTTCACATTTTAAGTAGATGCCATCATTTGACATGTACCTATTTTTGTCTATGAAGAAATTTGAAAGTTGATCTGAAAATTTTCCCTTAATCAATAGGAAAACCAACTATTGTATTTGACTAGATATCCTTGCTGGGACAGGAGGTCATTTGATGGGGAGAAGCCTGTATGTGCAGGGGTCTGCAGCCTCTGCTGTGGAGCCTGACTGAAAAGTCACCATCTTGGGAATCAAATGCTAGTTACCTTCCTGGAGGTCTGCGCACCATTCAGGTGGAGGGCTTAGCCAAAAGCAGAGGCATGAGCTCTTATTCAACATTTTTTGATAAGGCAGGATAGAAATAAATTCCTGACCTAATATAGTGTTTTTTGCTCAGAAAGCATGGATTTTGGGTCTTTTGGCTAAGATCAAGTGCAGAAAGCACAGACCATTTTCTATTGTTACTTTACTTCCATATATAAGACTTGAATTTAGAGGAAAAGAAAGTAAAATAAGTTAGGATACATGATAATCTTTCATTTCAAGGGTCTAAACCAGCCATTTCAGTGATGCCTAAATCTCATTTGGTTTATTTTTCATTTACAGGCATTTTTTTCCCTATAAAACATTAAAACATTCAGTTAATATTTATTGCTTAGGTTTAATGTGAAGATGGAATCAGATGACATTTATGAAAGTGCTCTGCACTCAATAAACATTCAATAAACATTTCTTTCTAATATTTTTAATACCTACCTTACTTCCCCAAATATCTTACAAATAAAGTCTTTGTAACATCTCTATTATATATAAATTTTTTATTGTGGTAAAATATACACAACATGAAATCTAGTCTACCCTTTTAAAATCTTAAGTGTACGATACAGTATTATTAACTGTAAGCACAGTGCTGTACCACAAATCTCTAGAAGTTTCCTTTCTATTTGTTTCCCTTGAGACCTGTGGCAATAGTGTATTTTTGTAAGATAAAGATAATAATAAAGCATTATTTCCCCTACTTTGTTGATAAGCTAAGCAAGTTAAGTTTGTTTTATATAATTAATCTATGAGCGAGCTACATGCGAAAGGGGAGTAACAACCAACAATTCAACAATGTCTAAATTCTACATTAAGTGCGTGTGTTTTTTTCTGCAGACTTTTCCCCACGGACTTGTTTGAGATTTTCATTGACATAGGACATTATGTTCGTGATATCAGTGCTTATGAAGAATTAGTATCAAAGTTGAATTTATTAGTGGTGAGTCCTGGGTTTTACATATTTTGTCAGGCTGCTATGTGGTCAGGATAGAATTTACTACAGCAACACATTTCCTTTATATTTTTTGGTTAGGAGGATGAACTGAAGCAAATTGCTGAAAACATTGAAAGCATTAATCAGAACAAAGCTCCTTCGAAATACATAGGCAACTATGCGATTTTGGATCATCTCGGAAGTGGAGCTTTTGGCTGTGTTTACAAGGTGACTTTCCCCTTGGGCAGCAACATTTCTGATATTCCCAAACAAACCAGACATCACACTGAATACACATAATCAACTAGAACTTTTGTCATTGAAAAATCGTGAACAAATAGATGTACAAATTAGAATGATTGTTTGTGTTCAATGGATAGAGATAGCTGCTGTGATGTCTTAGCTCTCAGCTTTTAGAAATTGCCACTGACATTTTAAGCTTACAGGTTTCATTAATCTCCCCCCCAATTAGTCAAAATAGCTTGTTTCAATATATAATACAGTCGATAAATTCACAGCCATGTTTCTGTACTTAGCAAGTGAAATCCTCCTGAATATTGCAGACTGAGCCAGAAGATACCAATTTTTAGAGCTCAGATTAATTTAAATACAGCTAGGATTTCAGATGCAGTGTGACTTACTTAGATAACTTAGTTTTAGTCATGTGACCTTGTTAATCTATCTCTTCCTCTTTTTACTTTTACCCTTTTTCTTGTACCCTGTGTGTATGTGTGGTTTACTTTTTTTAGGTTAGAAAGCGAAGCGGTCAAAATCTTTTAGCAATGAAAGAGGTCAATTTGCATAACCCAGCATTTGGAAAGGATAAAAAAGATCGAGATAGCAGTGTAAAGAATATTGTTTCTGAATTAACAATAATTAAAGAGCAGGTAAATGTTTTTATTGTTTCTAGACATATTTTCCTTAAATAAATGTCATCAAAATAAAGTAGAGTTCTTGTAGTATTCTTGTCCGTGCTATTTATGAACTAATTTGTATGAAATCATGGCATTGAAGTAGTGATATTTTCACCAGTTTTTTTCCTAAGGCTTGACACTGAACTATAAAAACACTTTCTGGAGTTTATATCAGACCTGCGGTTGCAAGGCACTTGGGTTTTATGTTACAGAAAATATCATAGATGAGAAATCCCTTTCATTGTGAACATCTCTGTTCCTTTCTCATTGTATTTTAGCATATTTGGTTATGTGGTTACATATAAAAAATATGACTAAGAGTTTCCTGACTTTAGTCAAGTGAAACTAAGCTGATAATACTCCTCAAACATGCCTTATTAAATCTACAATGTAGATTTTCAAGATGGATTATTATTTATTGGCATGAGCAGAATACTGTGACATGATGCAACAACTCAATTAGGTATCATTATTAAAGTTTGGGGAGAATAAACATTTTAAAAGATAAGTGGGATTTCTTTGTATGATCTAAGGACATGTTGGTGTCTTTTTCCAGCTTTACTTACTTGCACATTTGTTATGAACACTGTTCCTTTATAACTCCTGTGGGGAGCATTCACTGCTCTTTGTTCTATACTAGTTAACTATGCATAGCATCTGTGCTGGGACATAAGAATACCATAAATATGGGCGGCACCTGTGGTCCGAAGGAGTAGGGCGCTGGCCCTATATGCCAGAGGTGGTGGGTTCAAACCCAGCCCCGGCCAAAAACTGCAAAAAATTAAAAAAAAATACCATAAATATGATGACCTGTATTCATCAAAATCTATAGTTCTGCTTCAATTTATGAATTATAGAAAATATTATCACTAATAGTGTATAGTTGACTTTCATATACCAATAAGTTAAATTTTAAAGTGTTAGTGTTTGTTTATGTTTAGGATAATTTAGCCTTCTACAGTATGCTGTTTCATTGTCGTGCAAGGCTGGAACATAGCTTTCAATTTAACTCACGTTCATATCTTCATTTGGACTGTAATCTGGATTATAGTTTGTGCCAGCGAGTTAGGTCCAGAATATGGTTCTAATTATTTACACGGTCCTATATTATTTAAAATCTGATGGCCACTAGCTAGTTAATGAAGTGAATTACTTATTTTAGCATGTTTCCTAAGAAAATTAAGTTTCTGTGTAGGGCCCAAGAAGAGGCATCTGCTTAGACTTGGAGATAACTCAAAAGTTGTACAATTGCCTTTCAAACTGTTGGAAAGATTAGTAACATTGAGCCCTAAAAGGAGAAGATAATGGTAGACAGAAGCAACATAAGAAGGAACATCTAGTTTCACTAGAATGGGAGAGTACATTTGGTAACATTGGAGACTAACTTTCAGTAGCAAGAGGCTCCAAAATATAAGAACTTAAAAAGGAGGCCTCACAGTGCGATGGGTTATTTCTCTTCCATGTAACATCCCAGAATGAGTCAGCCGGCTAGGTAGTGTTCTCTAGTCTATTTATTCCTTTGGGCACACTGTTTTTTTTTTTTTTTTTTTTTTTTTCTGTCTCATTGCCCTGCTACTGTGGTTGAAACAGCCAAAGTGTGAAGAATAGGGAGGGCCACTCCCAATGTTTAGGGATCAGTTTCCCTTCACACTCTGTGGGTGAGAACTGAGTTACATTCCCACCTCTGGCTGCAAGAGAGGCTGAAAGATGTGTTCTTTGACTGGGAAGCCACGCCCAGATACTTCTCTGTTGCAGGGGAGGAGTGGGACAGCAGGATTTTGGTGGACAGGCAGCAGTCTCCTTCCAAACAGGCTCTCAGTGAAATAAGCAAACAAAAAAAAGTGCAAGCCATTTGTAGATATGATTGTGACTCTCCTGAGATAAGACAAATTCCAACTGATGATCTAGAAACTAAAATAATAATTGAAAAACTATAAAAATATTAATATTCTTGTAGAAAAAAGCCAAATTTCCATTTTTATCCTTAAGTAAATTTGTGTCAAAGAGAAATTGCACTAGGCTCTTTTAAAAGATGGCAAGGAAGACTTGTATTCAATTTTCTTACCATGGGGTCAAACTATTGCAATAGAGGAAAGACAGTGACCCCAATTCTAAATTCAAGAAGGACAGTTGAGTATTTATAAGCAGTATGCAGAGTGAGTGGGGTCAGTGAATAGAAAATTACTAAGAAAGACTTGGTTAGATATCAAGGGTGAGGGGATGAAGAATTTTATTGGATATCAAGTATTGGATTTTCCATAAACTGCCTTTGCAGGATTCATAATAAAACTGAGCAGAGCAGATGAAGGATGTGATTTAGCCAAGAAGGCTCAGAGGAGCCTGACTAAAGTTTGGTCAAGAACAGAGTTCTTGTCTACTATTATTATAATTTAAAATGAGTTAGCCTTTAGATCATTTTATTTTCATATTAATAATTTTGTAGAGCATAGAAAGAAATAGTGTAATAGACACAAACCATATAAATATTTAGGTGGTAGAGAGAGGTAAAGAACAATGCATGTATGTATTCAACATAATTTACTTCCTCAGTTTTTTCCTTTATGCAGCTTATATGTGATATTGAGGCCGACTAAATGAATCCTGAAGCTTACTTATAGTTCTGTAATTCTCTCTTTTAGTTAAGTTAGTGATAAAGCAGTTTTTAATTTTCATAAAGCTACATTGGAGATTGCTATTTTCAGATTAGTTTTGTAAGCAACACATTTAAAAATATCATATAAATCTCAATTAGATAATATCTTGAAATGCTTATCTTTGCAAATAAATATGAATAGAGTGGCACCTTCATAGTGGACCACCTCCCTACAGTGACCACCTCCTTAAGCTGACCTAATAGTCGTAGACCAGACATGCACTGAAGGTACGTATCAGTACAGCAGGCCTAGTTCTTATGTTGACCAGTTTGTTACAATTCCACGGGTGGTCAAGGTTCTACGGTATGATAATTTTCTTTGATATTTTCAAATATGAAGTGTCACTAAAAAGTCTGTAAAGAAAGTTCATTGAAGTATTGTAATAATTGCTTGTTATTTATTTTCTTTTAGCTTTATCATCCCAATGTTGTACGTTATTACAAAACATTTCTGGAAAGTAAGTATGAGTGTTCATGATATTTCTAATCAAGGAACACATCTTTGCTACCTGCGTATTTTTATATTTGAATGTCACAAAGCAAATTTAATTAAATATTTTGTTTATTTCTTTGTTGCTAATGTGACGGTGTATGATCTTGAGCATCGCTTTCTTAACCAGTGACACAATGAGATCTGCATATGAAAGATACTGCATGAACAAATCAAAATAGCCATTACTATTTTAATATACGGAAAAACACTTAATAGGATCAGGAAAGAAAACTAAAGGATAGTGGTTTCATTAAGGAAAATGAGAAGTTATTTTTGTTGAATTAGATGGCACTTTCCACCCCTAAATTAAATTGGAGTGGGCTAGGTTCTTGAGATTTCTTTTACTTGAAGTTCAAGTCAATGCCAGAAGGTGGCGATGGAGCCCTGACTGATTCTACAGACAGGCTCTTTCTGTAAGTATGAAGGACTTCTGAATCAAAACTTTGAAAGAAAGCTATACTCTGTCACTCATTTAAAAGAAAATGGGGCCTTTGACATAAATAATATACATATGTCACATATGAAATTTCAAATCTACTTCAGGGAAGATTTATAGGAATACAAGGCAACAATTGAGGCTTCCTCACTACCTCTTTGTCACTGTCGTCACTATTAATGAAAACCTTTGTTTTTTGCATTTGTTACGATTATACCCATCAGAACTCAGTGCTGAAACTTCTGCAATAAATCCTCTCTCTTAGCCATTTGTTCTTAATGGTAGTATAACTTAGTGCATAGCCCTTCGAAAAGCGATCAAGGTTGGCTTCTGACTTGTGCTGAAGTGACACAACTTGTCTTAATATATAAAGCAAATTTAAACCTATTTATAACCCTTGATAGTTCCCCAAAAGAAATTAAAGTGGTTTAAAAGTACATAAAATATAAAATAATGAGGAAATTGCTATAGAGAGAAATCAAAAGTAAGAAAATCAAAAATAGAGCTAGCAGTGAGCTCAGTGCATATAATTAATAATTCTTGAAATTATGAAAATTAGAAACAATATAAATGTCTGTAGGAGATGGAATGAATTATGGTATACCCATATTGTGTTAAACTTTACAACCAACAGAAAGAATGGTATGGATTTGTGTATATTGAAATACAAGATCATTTAAAGAAAAAGAAGTGTAAGTTGCAGAACATACATAGTATGATTCCACTTTTGTAAGTATCGTGTGTACACATTCTATATACATCCAAAAGTCACAAAAGAGATATATCATATCTCATAATTTCCTATTGGTTTTAGAGGAGGAAGTAGAATTTACTTATTTATTTCTTGACATCCAAAGCAGACAGATAAAATCAGTCATGAAATTCCCAATATCCATTAGATAAAACTAGGAGAAGTCTATCTTTCTCTGCTCTTGAGAGGCATAACAGAGATTTCTATCATGGGTGGCATTTTGAACTGTGTCATTGTAAGACCATGGCATTATTCTAGTATCAGAATCTGTAAGGTAAATTTATACTTGTTTCATACTACAAAATGATGTAGTATAAATGCAATTTCCTAAATGTCTGACTTATCTGAGGATACATTTAGACTATCGGGTGGAAAGGCAGGTTCACATGCTCTACAGGGAATCCCCCGTGACTGGAGATCATTTGCTTGCTGTCATTGGCACCTTGCAGTCATTCCCCATCCTGCCTTATGTAGAAAATGGTATTTGCCAGGATACATTGATGCTAGGAGGCTGCCTGTAGCCAGAAGAGACTGTGGCCATGCGCCAGTTGCCCCCAGACCCCCCCCTCCACTCTCTGCAGGGCTGAGTGGATCCATATTTTAGTATTTCTCTGATTCCTTAGGGTTGTGCCCTGCACACCCATTAGGAGCCTGGATTCTAATTCGTAAGGTTTTTTGAGATGTCCATGTTGAATTTAATCTTCTATTACCTTTATATGTTTTTATATAGATGACAGACTGTACATAGTTATGGAGCTTATAGAAGGAGCCCCACTTGGAGAGCATTTCAGTTCTTTGAAGGAAAAACACCATCATTTTACTGAAGAAAGACTATGGAAAATATTTATACAGGTACACTTTTACCTCCATTAAATTCTTCTTTAAACAGTAAAGTTCTGAGCTGGTTTCTTAGAAACATGTGCAGTAGTTATCATTGATTATATGTATTGGGGGAAATCAAATTTGTTTTCTGTTCATTATTTCAAGCTGTGTTTAGCTCTTCGATACTTACACAAGGAGAAGAGGATTGTCCACAGAGATCTGACACCAAACAACATTATGTTGGGGGATAAGGACAAAGTAACAGTTAGTAAGTATAAAAATCTTAAAATTTCTGTGTATTACTGGAGAGTACTAGTATCCAGTAAAACTTTTGGCGCTCGTGAGACTGTTCTGTGCTGTTCATTGTGGTAGCTATTAACCATATGTGGCTATTGGGCACATGAAATGTGTTCAGCGTGACTGAGGAAATAAATTTTAAATTTAATCTACATAAATAAATTATGAAGATATGTATTTAAAAATCAAAATAAAGGTTTTAATATTTTTCCTTGCCCTCATTGGACTACCGTTGACACCCAGCTTTGGAGACCACTGCCCTAAAGGTTATTCATGTGAGAGACTCACGACATTCAAAGCTGAGTCCTTTAGTTCTATAACAATCTAATTACTTGTGAAGACAATTCCAAACATACACGTTACCAAAACCACATCTACAGAAACAATGATTAGATTTGCCATCCAGATTTTTGTAAGTGGAACATCCTATATTGGTTTAAAATTAGTTGTGATGGATGTAGTACTTAGTTCAGTGTAAGCGTTTCACATTGTATATCAAAGCAGAACACTGAACCCCATAAATGCATCAATGTACAAAGTTATGATTTAATAAAAAATAATAATAATACTAAAATAAAATTACTCAGCCCTACTATGAAGCTAATCTATAGCTTTCATATGAAGGCTAAAACCCAGTTATCGCAGTAGTACGGGGGAATGGGGCATGGGAGGGGAGGGGTGGGGGGAGGATGGGTGGAGGGAGGGTGATTGGTGGGATCACACTTACGGTGCATCTTACAAGGGTACAAGTGAAAATTACTAAAAGTAGAATATAAATGTCTTCATATAGTGATTTAAAGGCCATGAAGGCTATGTTAA